>JAQZBX010006815.1:0-52208 GCA_029593785.1 Cabassous unicinctus | reverse complement strand
TAAGGAAACTTCATTTTCTGTAAATTTTAAAATTTGAGAAATTACCAATCTGCTGACCGGGGCTCCACACTGTAAATTTGGACTAGGGGTTGGAACCCACAGTATAGCCAAGGCCTCCTGAGACAAGAGTCTGGGAGACTTTGAGGAGCCTCCATGGTCTCTGTTTCATCACCTGCAAAACAAGGAGAAGCTCAAGGGTCTTTCTGGACTCAGAAAGTCTGTGATTTCCCCAGTGCCTTAATCTGTTATATGATTGACTTTCTTTTGCAGAATGAATTTCCAGAAAAGCTCTTTATATCTCAAGATCATTACACACACACACACATATCAGAGATTAATCTAATTTATTTTTGATCTATGTATGAGAGAAACTTTTACGCCAGTGTCTTATAATGAGTCATTTTTATATGTCAGTAAACAAATTGTGTACTCCATCACCAGCACAGCCTACCTTTGCCCCCATAATAAAGGAATCCAAACTGAATCTAGTAGAACTGAATCCAGTTCTGTCTTGAATTCTCCTTAAGCAAGACTCTACCTGAAATAAAAAAGAATATACAGCTTCTGTCTCAAAACTTCCAAAATGCTGCCATCTTTTTTCAGATCCACTAGATATGCACTGAAATTTTATTTTGATGATATGGGTTGTAAAAAATGAGATTGGCACCTTTCATAATTTGAAATGTAGTCATTAAGAATAGGAGACTGGAAAAAAATTGTATCCATCCTGTCTGATGTTTCATAGGGGCTGTTAGCAAACCTGGGTTTGAGCCTTGGATACTTGAATTGTCTAGCCAACTTGTTTCTCATTGCTCCTTAAGGTGTGGCCTAGGATAGTAAGACATGTCCTTTTGGAATCAAGAAACTTAGGTTTAGATTCTGATTCATACTGCCACCAAACCTTGGGCCCCATGCTCTATCTCCCTGAGCCCAAGTTTTCTCATTGTAAAAATAAGGATAAAGACAATTACAGTGTAGGGTTTTTAAGTTTTATGTTTTGGGGTGAGAAATAAGTTAATGTATGTGGAAGTGCCTTACAAAATCATTGACACATAGTAGACACTATTTAAAACACATCACTATGTCTGACCATCATCTCTTAATACTCAAAAGGTACCAGCCACATCTTCAACATCCTGTGACTCAAGAGAAACTAAACCACATTGACTTAGAGTCATGGAATGTTAATGCTGGAGGGGAGCTTGGGGGTCATCTAGTCGAGCCACCCCAAATTGTTACGCTCCATCCCACGCTGCTCAGGACCACAGTCTTTACACTCACCCTACCTGCTTCCACAGAGCTTCTCTTCAACTTCCTGAGTTGTTTTGTCAGTGGCATAAGGGTGGTAGTGAATTTAGACTAGAGCCCTAATGGCCTGACAACACCTATGCAGTGGTATTCAGTGGACTTCCCAAGGTGGCGCCATGCCTCGGGGTACCAGGCGACTGAACGCGCTCCACTTTGATGTCGTGTTGCCTGGATTTCTTTTCCACCGCTGGGTGATTGGTGGTTGTAGTTAATTCTCTCCATGCTCAGCCACAGAAATGCAAATGACATTTTGCGTTTTGTTTTTCCTCAAGAAAAAAAAGGCTTTTCACAAAAAAAATAGCCATCTTTCCCCCCTTTTGACCCATTTTTGAGCTTTAAGCTCCTGAAGAGTGTGCTACTACCCACTCTTTTGATTTTTATTTTGATTATTGATGCTGATGGAAACATTTGAGTATATTTTATTATGTCTTTTTAAGGGTTCTGGTCCGGAAAAATAGTCTGTCTTGGAATTTCCTGTTATTAAAATCTGTGTAGGGCATCAATGCTCACAGCTTTCACCTTTTAGAATGGCTGGGCGGGGGAGTTGGCAGCACGTGGAGAAGCATCCTGACAAATTAGGCCTTTCTACCCTTGGTATGGTTCGTCAACAAAAAGAATAGGCAGATGAAGGGTCAGATGACCAAGCAGTAAGTAGTTTGGCAGAAAGAGCCCTTTGTGGATATGAATTGCATATGACATTGTTTTCTTTTGATTATAGCAAGCAGATGAGACACTGGATTTTGAAGAACAGATCTTGGAAGCTGCTAAATCCATCGCTGCTGCCACAAGTGCCCTGGTCAAATCAGCCTCAGCAGCCCAGAGGGAGCTGGTGGCCCAAGGAAAGGTGGGTGAACCCCACTGGCCCAGGGGTAGAACACTTGGTAAGGAGAGCCTCCAAGGCTGAGGAAGAGCTGCGGCAGCCTTTGGCCTGATTGAAGACATGCGCTGAATTGCCAGGCTCTGCCCCAACTAACTGAAAACTCTGTTTGCTTAAACCTGACAAACAGAATTAAGGTTTGGCTTCCAGGCCTCTCATCTGCTTCTTGTTAAGGAAAGCATTCCACTCTGAAAAGTGATCAGGTCCCGAACAAGACATTTATATTCCCACTGTACATTAGGCTATTTAAAGACATAAACTGCCATATTTTCCTGGTAGACAACTGTGTAAGCATGATACTTGGGGGCTTTATAGTACCGTTTTCCAACCCCAAATGGCTCCAATCATTTTTCAGGATTGAAAAGCTGAATGCTGTCCCACTTTAGGCAGTTAGGATTTTCCTGAGCCCACTGGTCAAAGGGCTAGTCTGGTTTTAAATCCGAGGTTTCTTTGAGCTGTTTCATCTCCAGTCACCCATTCCATCAGCATTAGCATGAAAGCATAGTTCTTTTTTAATGACCCAGAGGATTAAAGTACATTAGACTAATCCTAGATATGGGAAGGTCTTCCAATTTAAAGTATCCCATCTGTCCTGTCATTCCCATACAACTCTGAACCACCCTATCCACACTGCATCTTGCAGAAAGCCTCTCCGACGAGAGACACTACAGGAATCCTGTCGGGGGGTGGGCCCAGGTTTTGGTTGGGGAAATTTGGTCACCATAATTGTCAGTCACTTCTGTCTGATATGAAAAGGCTTTTGCTGCTATGCACAGAGAGGTAGAAATGATTGTGTCTTGACTTAAGAAATAGTAACACAGACAGGAATTCCTGCCTGACCAGTTCTTCTTCCAGGAAGTCGCCCTTGCTTGTGAACTCAGCCACGTCTTAGCCTAAGCCACATACTTTGGCTCCTCTTTCTACACCATCATCTGGTTCTCAATATGAATATTGTATTTCCCCAGATGGCAGGCAATCTGTCTCTTTATGCTCCTCATTTATCCTCAGCCCTCCCTGAGTGCTGGTCTTGTCATTGGTACTCAGCAAGTACTTGACTGGCCAAAAAGTAGAGACAAAAAATGGATCGCTGAGAAGAACAGCCTGCCTAACAATTTCAGTTTATTTTAATGCCAAACAAGCGCCTTCTATATGCCAGACACTTTGCTAGATACCTGAGAGTCAAACTTGAATATAGCATAGTCCCTATCCTCCAAGAAACTTCAGTTCAGGCATTTAAAAAGTTGGTAAATGAGCTTCAGCTGGACTTGGGTGAACTATAGAACTATATGCAGGACGTTGGGATTTTACCGGGCATTCAGCAAGCCCTGGTGTGGTGCCTGAAATTGCTGATGGATCCCCAATTTCAATTTCAAATTGAGCTGCTCCCCTCTTACCTCTCCAGGCACCTCCCACAAGCATAAAGGCATTTCCTCCTGATTTAGATTAACTTCATCTATTAAGATCTAAGTCGCGTGTGTAAAGTTGGCCTCATTTCTCTTCACTCCCTTTAGGCCTGCACAGAAAATGTTTCCCGTGTAGCCCCAGTCTCTAAATACAGACCAAGATCTGCTTGCTTCAGGCCTCTTCTCACTCCATCCCAGACAAGATGGTCAGTGTTTCCTTAAGACAAGGGTCTCACTCACACAGAGGGAGCTGTCCCACCCTTTTTGGCATCATCTGCCAGAAAAGTCACATTGCCACTTCAGGACCAATAATCAGGAGAGATTCAAGTTTCCCTCGGCACTTGAAAGGGGAAGCCTTGGTGGCTCTGGTGTTTCAAATAGAGAAAGGCCCTCATAGGAAGTAAGTGTGGATGGACAGCCCCAAGTCCTTTTCCCAGACTCTTTGTGGCCCAGGTGGAAACCAGCCAGGGTGTGCTGGCTCAGTCTTGAAGCACCCGGGGTCCCACGGGGAAAGGCGTTCTATCCTCGGGCTGGTGCTGTCTGTGGCAGTCACTGGGCAGGCAGTGTGGCCTGTCTGAGGTGTTTGTTCCTCTCTGGCTCCAGAGCAAGGTAGGGGCAGGTCGTCCTGGGCCATTCAGCTCTCACTTCACCTTCCTAAACTCCACTCCCTAGGTCGGCTCCATACCCGCCAATGCTGCTGATGACGGACAGTGGTCACAGGGGCTGATTTCTGCTGTGAGTCACCTCCTTCCTCCCCCTTTGCTTTTTGGATCCCCTGAGGGAGGCTTGGGCCCTGGGTCACTTCTCTGTTGACTGTCCCCAGGCCCGGATGGTGGCAGCAGCAACCAGCAGTCTCTGTGAGGCAGCCAATGCCTCTGTTCAGGGACATGCCAGCGAGGAGAAGCTCATCTCGTCCGCCAAGCAGGTCGCCGCTTCCACAGCTCAGCTGCTTGTGGCCTGCAAGGTGAAGGCCGATCAGGATTCAGAGGCCATGAAGCGGCTACAGGTAATGGTCACTGATGCTGGTGGGAAAATACTCCTGTTGGAGCGGGTAAGTGTCGCCAAAGGGGATAGTCTCACTTCCTTAGCATGACGCACCCGGCCTTCCATCAGCCAACCCTGTCCCACTTTCCAGCCTCATCTTCTGCCACAGGCTTCCATGCATCGTCAACCTCCTGCCCCACCACATGTGCCTTCCAGTGTCATGCCTTGGGGCCTTCACTCAAGTCTTTGCTCCAACTTGACTGTCCCGACCCTCCTCCTCACTCCAGCCCAGCCTAGCAAACTCCTCCTCATCCTTTGTGACTCATTGCCAGTGTCACCTCTTCAAGGAAGCCCTCCTTGACTCCCAAGCTGCAGGGAGTCAGTCCCTCCTCTGTCCCACCAGAGACCTTGCACCACTGCATTTGTTTTGATGTCTGCCTTGGACAAGGCTGTGAGCATCTTAGGCACAGGTACCATATCTTCATCTTTGCATCTCTTACACCTAACAGAGGAGGTCCTCATTCAGTGTTTGCTAAAGAAGAGAGTGAAAGGATAGAGGAATTTATATAAGACAGTTGCTAAGGTTTCCCGGAGCCGAGAGAGTGTGCTCATGAGCATGACAATCAAGACTTTCCCAGAGCTTATACTTTTCCCTGATTGCTTTACTGATAAAATTATAAACACAATGAAGGAAATGTTCTTTTTTAAAAAATCACATAGCCTCAACATCTTCACACATCAAAGTTACCAGTTTTGTCTAGTTGTAATCATAATGAGGTAACATTCTGCTTTTTCTTTTTCACTTAACATTTTATCATACATATTTTTTCCTTTGGAGAAAAGGCTTCATAATTTGTCTGTGCAAAGCTAACTGGTCCATTCTTCACAAATGTCATTTTTAATGATTGCATGGCTTGTGTCAAGTGATTATGTCAGAATTTCCCTATAGTTTGGGCTTTTTTGTTATTTCCAATTTTCTGGATTTTTGTTAGAAGATTATTATTAATAATGCAGATTATTTTGCTAAACAATATATGTTTATATAACTCAGTGAGTAAAATATCAGTGGCAGAAATGTTTGCACAGTTCCACCAAAACTAAAAATTCTAGTTTTATTTTGAAGTTGTAGAGCGCATTTGTTTGTTGTCTGACCACCTCCCCCATTTCCATTTCACTCTTGGGAGGGAGGAAATTGAAGAGCAGCATGTTTGTGAATGTGCAATTCGTGGGTTTTGGGAACAATTATGAGAGAATATTGTGAATTAAGAGAGACCTGGCATGTATTTGGTGCATAATTTTATACAAATCACTCAAAACCTTTCGGGCCTTAGTTGTTTCATCTGTAAAATGGATGTGAAGATACCTGCACTGCCTCCTATGAGACTCAAATAAGACATGAAAGTGCTTTTGTAAGGTCTAAGGATTTACACAGTTATAACACATCATCACTCTTGTTACCATCGTTGCGGATTTAACTAGATGCTGTAAAGTCATGTGTGAGTCCCTTATAATGAGCCTTAGCGGTTCTATGGGACTAAACTTGTTTTCATATCCTGGCTCTGTAACTTTATCAGCTATAGGACCTTAGACAAGTTACTTAACCTCAGTTCCCACTTCTGAAAAGTGTACTAATGATTTCTGACCCATAAAGCTATTTTGAGGATAAGCACACTTTGGCACATGATGTAAGCAGGCGCTCCTTGTCCCCATTGGTCATAGTGGATCACCATGTAGCTGGGCCATTTGGCTTTGAACAAAGAAAATCCCAACTTTCTGATGACTAACCCCAAGCACAAGCACTTGGCTCTGAGTGGGTCTGAACAAGGAGTAAAGGGGAGTTAATGAAACCTTGACCACAATTAGAAGAAAATTCTGGGGCGAGAGGGCTTGTTCTCAGTCACCCTCTCGCCCTCTGCGCTACCAGACTGGCAAGGCAGTGTGGGCCGTAGTGCTTCGTGGAGAGCTAGACTTCATACTGAAGAGCTTTTTAAGCCATCTTTAACAATTGCCCCATCCTTGAGCTTGAGCATGTGACGTAAAGCCCAGCTGTGATCCTAAACGGACATCTCTAAAGGTCCTAGTGACTCTGAGGCGTCCACAGAGGAAGCCCTCTCACTTGTCCTTTCATGGCCTTTCATTCCTTCAGAAAGCTTTCAGTGAACGCCAACTTGGGCAGCCATTTTCCCAGGTGCTGGTGATGCAAGGCTTCAAGTCACAGCCCCTGGCCTGCAGCTGCTCCCTTTCTAGGAGGGAGCCAGGCAGTCCACAGGTGTGGTAAGGGCCACGCAGAAGCACACAGGGAGCACCCAGGAGCACTGAGGGAAAGGTGAGGGTAAGGCCAAGGCAGACAGGAGAAAGTGATACCTGAGCCAAGTCCTGACCTATGTGCTAAACTGGATTGGGGGGGTGGGGGTGAGGCCTCTAAGCCAAGGAAGCAACCTCTGAGTGTGTTTCCATTAACATACATGTCACATTGCTATAATTATTTATTTCCATGATTGTTTTCCCCAGAAGAGTATGTGCTCCTTGGGGACCAGGAACGTATCTCATTCATCTATGAGTAAAGCTGTGCTTGGCAAGTGGTAGGTGCCAATGTTAGTAGAATCAGTGGTTGGAAGGACAGACATGTGGCTACTCACTGGCTAGAGAAAACTTCTGTCTTATAATTGGATGGTAAATTGACTTGTGGTCTCATGAACTGTACCTTCATGTCTATTCTTGCCAGATCCAAATAGCTGTTTCTAGCAATATATTTTGTGTTTTGTTCCCTCTCCAGGCAGCAGGAAATGCTGTGAAAAGAGCCTCAGACAATCTTGTTCGTGCAGCCCAGAAGGCAGCATTTGGCAAAGCTGATGATGACGATGTTGTCGTAAAAACAAAGTTTGTGGGGGGCATTGCTCAGGTTTGTGATTAAATTCAAAACAGTATATACTCCCAAAATGGGCATTGTGTTAGAACAGAGAGCCAAAACAACAGTGGCTTAAGTAAGATGGAGGTTCATTTCTCCTTCATGTAATAGTCAGGGTCTAAGCAGTCTAGGTAGGGATGGTTGGCGGTCCCTTCAAGTCCAAGCCCCAGACACCAGCTGCCTTATTGCTTCATCATTGCTAGGAGGTTGCCTTGGCCACTTAGTCCAAGTTGGCTCAATGACCACCTCGGCTTTCTGGCTTGGAGGGAGGTAGAAAGGAAGAGAAGAGGGCGTGGCCCTCAAGTTGCACCCACTCACGCACTCTTGGTCAGCACCTAGTCACGTGGCCAACCTCGCTGCAAAGGAGGCTGGGAAATGTAGTATTACTTTCTGAGCAATCATGTGCCTAGCTAAAAACCAGAGATTCTATTACAGAAAAAGGGAAGACTAGAAATTGGAGAACAGTGATATTACCATTTAAATGAAATCATGCATGTAGAGCTGTTGCCCACTGAAGATATTTGGCCGTACAGAGCGAATGAATGCTGTCCCTCCCTGACCTTTCATAGAAGTAGGTGGGACTTACTCAGGATTGCATTCTCTTGCCTGGGAGTGAGGAGGAGATTCCAGGAAGTCAGGCTTGCAGTTTAGGATGTGTGTTAATATGAATCAGTCACACGAGGTTAGTTTTCTTATCAGCACCTGGAGCATGGAGATACCTTTACCTAAGTTACATATTCACCATGCCTGCCTTAGCTATCCCTGGGTTTGGAAGTACCCTCGATGCATTTTTCCCCCCAGAATATGTCTCTGGAAACTCTAGTTCCTTGAAAAGTTCCACAAAGAAGGATCTCGGATCAAATAAGTCTGGGAAATACTGTGCTTTCTACCCCCAGCTTGGAATATCACAAACGCATGAACACAGTCAAAACTCGGAAAAGTCCCACAGGAAAGAAACCTGTTTGACTTTCCTGAGAACAAATTACTCTTTTCACCCAACACCTATTAACTAGTATCCTCTGACACCTTAGAAACATGAAATAATATACATGAAGGCCATCTCGGAGTAAAGGGCACCAGCTTTAGCTTCAAGCTTTCCTGGACCACGTCCTCCTCTGCTAGCTGGGTGACTCAGGGGCAGCGGACTCACATCTCTCAGCCTTAAGTTCCTCTTTGGAAAAACAATAGCCCTGTCCGTAGGGCCTACTTCACAGGGTTGCATGAAGATGATACCATCCATGGAAGGTGTTCCCACCACAGCCTGGAGCATAGCAGGGACTCAGTAGAATGTTTGTTATTAAATCAGTGGCCAGAAGTCAGCATGTCTTCTTGGACCATCTGGGTCGTTGGTCCCAAACTCTGAACCTGGGTGGGGAGGCTGGTCTCCAGAGCCAAGAATGCTGTTGCCAATGCAGTGCTGTGTCCCACTGCAGTGGGGCCATGGGAGCTCATGAGGCACACAGTGGCTAGGGAGGGCGCTTTCTTAGGAAGGCTTCGATCCATCCACCTTACTGCTTTTTTTTCCCTAGATCATCGCTGCCCAGGAGGAAATGCTGAAGAAAGAGCGAGAACTGGAAGAAGCAAGGAAAAAACTGGCCCAGATCCGTCAGCAGCAGTATAAATTCCTGCCCACTGAGCTGAGGGAGGACGAGGGCTAAGGCAGAGCCATGAGAGCAACCCCAGGGGACAGCCCTGCAAGAACTGGCCAGTGTTCCTGAGAGGCTGGGCACACCTGGAAACTGCCTCCTCCCCCTGGGGCGAGCCCAGGGCCCTGCGTGTTCATTCTCACTCCTCTGGCCCGTCGGGTGCCGGCTGCATGATCATGATGTCACACGGTACAGTGTCCCACCCACAGCCCCGCTGCCACCTCCCCCGTGCCTCACCATATCTCAGGAGAGAGGGGCACACGTTTCACGGACAGTTACCAAAAAGGGAGAAGTCAGTATTATGTCATTCTCAGACACTTGCGCTTTTGTTGGTCCTACTCTAGGCCTGCTCGTGGGCCGTGTTGTGAAATCTTAATTGGAAAAAAAAGATAATGGCTCGGGGAAAATCATTGATGTCATAGACATTTATAGATGTTCTTCTCCTTCTCAGGAGGAGACGGAAATTGGAGTTGGACACGATTAATAAAAGCCAGAAATATAAACCAGTGTGGACTCCGGGAGGGTGACTTGGAACCTCCTTCCGTGTCTCGAGCACTGGCTCACCCCCGCAGGTGAAGAATTACTGCTCCCGTTTGCACGCTTTCTTGCCTCAGTGTGTAAGCTCCTTGTACAATCGCAACCCCTTCTTGTATTCTAGGGCCCAGAAAATTGAATGGTTATTTTTTTTCCCTCCATGAGCCAAAGGGCAGAGGTATGGGGGCCTGCCACGGCCTGTAATAAAACATGTGGGCTCTTTATTCTGCAGAGGCTTTTTCAGTTCATACAGATTGACCCACACAAATCCATGTCCCCCAGGTGACAGTTAAGACAACATCCCTTTCTTAAAGCTTCTGAGCTGGGGGTTCAGCTGGAATAAAACAATCCCATGGTAACTCCATCTTCCAGGTCCCACCTTGACTTCTCTGCTCTCAAAATGGTCAGAATTCAGGACTGGAAGGCTTTCATTTAAAAATCTGTCCTCCGTCCTCTCTTCCAAGATGGACATTTGTTCTACATTTTAATATTCCTGAATTCAATGTGAAACTTTGACAAGGTAATTATGCCTGTTACTTTACGTTATAAGTGAAGACACCTGGTATTCAGAGTCCATCTTATGGATGCCACACTCCCAGAATTTTATACATTTCCCCCCTGTCTCCTTTGATGTCTTCTTTTAAGAGGTCTCTCCTTGGAAGGGCATTTTAAGACCTTGCATCTACCTTTAATCTGAGCCTTTCCCCAAGACAGTCCAGTACATGAAGGATGAATGACTCATGGGACAGGCTTTTATGCTGACCAGCAGGTATGTTTGAAAGTGTTCATGGGGGAAGACGAGGTAGTATTAGGACATACGTGGTTTTTTAAAATTCCTAATGGTTGAAAACACTAACCTCCTCTTCTCTGTAACGTGTCATCACGTCTCATATTTCAGCCACAGCGTACTTGCACAGTCTCACCCAGGGGGGACGTGAGGGATTTGGTCCTCAGAAAGGATCACCCTTAGACCTTGCCCAGTGAGCAGAGCCTAGCCTGTGTCATGGCTTTAAAAGTATAATTAAACTTTTGACAGTTTTTCACGTTTAAGAGATCTGCAAGTGCTCCGCACACTAGAATGTTTTCCAGGTTAGTAAAGAGGCAGTATGGTCTAAATGAAAAGCAGGTGGAGAAGAGTGTATGGGGAGCTGGTGTCCCGGGGCACTAACACTGAAAACGAGGGGAGCTGGCGGATCCCTGGGCTCTCCGGGAAAAGCTAACAAACTTTGGGCTCACCTTGATTGAGTGTAGCTGATATAACTCTTCATTCCTGCCTTGCTGCGCTGAGCCCTCCTCTGAACTCGGTGAAAATTCTGCATGCCCCTTTGACTGGGGGTCACAGGAAAAGGCACATTGTGCTCCCCAAGACACTCACGAGTCAGACCCAAAGGCTCAGGATCAAGCTGTTAATGGCCTCGTGCAGCGGGACTCTGGGGAGCTCCTCCGTAGTGCACCCCGCCCCATCCCTGCACCTTCTGTTCCTCCAGGCTGTGCCCAGGGCAGCTGCCCCTCTTTCCCTTCTGCCTCTCCCCTGTCACACCCTGGCATCCCAGGGTCAAGACTGGGGGCCAAGCAGTGAGTTCTCTCTCCCTGCCTCAGTTGTTTAAAACCTCTGCTGCATTCGATACCAGAGAAAACCTCCAGAGACAAACCAAATGGAAAAGTTTGCCCTTTCCAGCTTTAAAGAGTAGGCACAGAACAAAGTGTATTTGTGTAGGACCTAAATAAACATCCTTCTTTCTGGAGTTTTCTGTTGCCAGGAGCCTTTTGGAAGTTGGTTCCCAGTTCTCACCTGGCGTGGTCGTGGTTTTTCATCTGTCCCTTCCTTATCCACTCTGCATACATATGTGTTAGTGGCCTATGGCTGACTTGGTCTTTTCTTGTTTCTTAACATGATTAAGAGGCTCAGTTTATCTGGGCACTGGCTAATGGGCACTATGCAGGTGTCTCCAGGCAACACTGAGGGCGCTTCTAGTTCTTCTTCAAAGGAAGATAATGCAGATGTGAGTCATTGGGATGTGAGCCTTCGTTTCAGAGCAGCTAACAAAGAGGATGGTTTCAGGATCAAAACAGTCCCTGTCCTGGGGCAGAGATGCATCTCTTTGTGAAGGGGGCCCTCCTTACCGCCTGTCCCATGAGGGGAACTAACATTTGGCTTTGAATCCTTGGCCAAATCCATGTGCCCAGAGATTGCTGTCTCTGATTGTCAAAAGGACCTGATCTGGACTTCAGAACAGCCCAGTGACTTGGGAGTTTGGGTTTTGCTTGGTTCTGCCTTTCCAAATGCTTTGAAAAAGGATGCTAAATTAGTCACATGTGCTCATTTAAACTCTGCCACGTACATGGTCAAGTGCAGCCCTGGGACCCGTCACTGCAGGCCCTCCAGGTGGGCTACAGAGCCCAGCCTACTTGGGCCTTAAAGAATGAGCCACCTGCAGCCCCATCACGTTTTCATCATGGAAAACCCCTGAGGGCTTCTAAAAGTTTTACCTACTTTCTGGGTTTTGATTAGTCATTGAGTTCACAGGCAGCCAAATCTTATTCTTCATTTATCAAAAAATTTTAGCCAAAATCTGCCGTCACCACCTGCAAATGAGTGAACCCTGCCTCAAAAATCATCCCAAGGCCAAAACCTCACATACAAACCAGGCAACAGGGCAACGGTCGTGAGCAATCTATGGTCTCTGCTCCAGGGAACTCACCAGGAGCCTCAGTTTCCTCCTTGGCAGGTGATCCCCAAGACCACGCCTCCCAGCTCTGAGGTTCTGGCCGTAAGACCCAGCACAGACCATCGGCATGCTCTGCTCTTATCCACACAGGTTCCTGGAGGAAGCGTCCCCTCTGCTAGCCAAGAGGATGGCTGCTTCCAAGAGTCTCTTGGAACACAGGAAATATGGGGAAATATCCACTGCAGGTTAAGAGGCAGTAGCTCCCAGAGTGCAGAAACCCCCAGGGTCCCGAGAACAGAGCTGGATGCTCAGGCCCCCCACTCCACAGCCTCCGAGTGCTGGCCTCAAGAGGTGGCCGCTGCTGGGAAAGGTGTCTTCCCCAAAGAGGTCCCCACATACATGTTTAAAATTCCTGAGACTGCTATTTCTTCTTTCTGAGCTGGTGCCTGCAATGCTGCATTGGGAATAGGTATGTGATTGAGCTTCTGTTGGTTCATTTAACAAACAAGTACTACTAAGAAGGGAAATTTCTGTAAGAGAGGTTTGGATTTTGCCTTCCTCTGGGCCACCTCTCACCCCTCCAAAAAGCTCCATGTGGGAGTCACTCCATCAGCATCTCCCCATCATTCTCCATGAGGCTGTGCTTCACTCAGCTGCCTTTCCACCAAGCTGCAGGAAAATTAAGCTCTGCCCCTGTTGCAGTCTTTACCCTATTGATCTGGCCACATAATTTTTTTTTTAATTCACCAGAAATAAACTTTTATAAGAATGAACTTGGGAAGCGGGTGTGGCTCAATCGATAGAGCTCCCGTTTACCATATGGAAGGCCCCGGGTTCACTTCCCGGGGCCTCCTTGTGAGGGCAGGCCGGCCCGTGCGGTGCGATGAGCTGATACAGCAGGACCTCACAGCAAGGGGGACATAAGCAGACACAGAAAAAATACACAGCAAAATGGACACAGCAAGCACAAGCAGCAAGGCGGGGATAAATAAATCTTTAAAAAAAAAAAAAGAATGAACTTTTGTGAAGGCTTAATGGGAATGGAAAGAAGGTGGGAGAGAGGAAAGAAAGTGTGTCTTTATTGTGTGAGAGAAATTCCACCTTGAGTACCAGCTCCATAGTTAACCCTGACGCATAAGAGAAGAGGAGAGAGGGAACATGTATATGTGTGACAGATACAAAGCCACAGGCTACCACTGAATTCCATACAGCTTTGCTGACACCAGAGGACAGTCAAAGAAGAAATAGTCCTTTAGCAGGAAGATGCAGTCATTTTCCTCTGAAAGAAGCAGACTTCATGGACAAATAGCTCAGGGGCTTTGGGGCCATGCATGTTGCCTAAACTAAATGGAAATGTTGCACAGCTAAATGCATTCCATGTGGAGAGCAGAGGTGATATTCTGTCCTTGGAGCATTCACAATGAGTACTGATGAAGGTCACCAACTAAGAAGTAAGTTAGGTCCCATGCTGTTAGGCCAGAGCAGTTCAGAGCAGAGATATGAGCTAAGCCACAGTACCTCTCCTGTATGAGGCACTGCAGCAGGAGGGATTCCTGCTGGGTAGCCAGGACAGGCTATTTCCATGTTTTCTCTGGATAGCTAAGTTATCAAATGCTTGCCATGTGCCCTGCACTGACCTTTTTACCCCCATTTAATCCCCACAACAACCATATAAAACATGCACAGGCACTCTTACTGTCCACATTTTATAGATGAGGTGACTGGGCACACAGAGAGGTTAGGTAACTAGTCCAAGGCCACACAGCTAGCAAGTGGCAGAATTGGGATCTAAACCCAGGCAGTTTGGCTCCCAACCACTAAGTAACGATCACTCAGTGAGGCAAAGCAAAGCTTCCAACTCCAGTTCATTTCCAAAGCACATGTTTTTAGCCATTAGTCTCTGGACAACCTGAGTCTGAGCCTGGCAGATTAGACAGAAATGAGCAGGCAGAGGTGGGAATAGGGATCCTTGCAGCAGAAGGAACCACGAGTGCAAGTGGCACAGCTGACCTTCTAGAGAGGCTGCTGGGTGATCAAAGAAGGTTGGGGTAGCGGGGCTGGCACAGGTGGCAGTGGGAAGGGGGGTAGCATCCTGAAGGTCACTGAGCACTGCTAAGGAGCTTGTTCTTTATCCTGCAGGTTTCGGAGAGTCTTGTTTTGCTTTATTCCTATGTGGTGTCTCCAAAATCCTGGTTTTGGGTTTTCTCTCAGACCACAGCTCTATCCTGAGTCTAAAACACCAGCACCAAGGATTACAGTAATGGTTCAAAGAAACTCGGCCGTGTGTTTTTATTTGAACATCCTCCACACAGAAACAACATGATTTCAGTGTTTGGGCTGCCTCAACTCCCCAGTGTGAGAAGCCCCTGGCCCCAAACCCACTGACCTGAGGGCTGCGGGCTGGCACCTGGGAGAGAAGGTACCAGGGCCTGAGCCCTTGCAGCTGTTGGGAGTCTCCTGTCTGTCTGGACCTCTAGGGAGACTCTGCAGGTTGTGTGTACAAAGTTCTCTTGGCCCAGAACTAAATGTTGGAAGAAATATTTTCTGGGACCACCAGAAGGTTGGCCGTATTCTAAATGTGGCCCAGGTCTCAGGGTGGCCCGGGGTGGGAAGGGGCCCTGAGCGAGGCCGTCAGTCGAGGGCTCTATGGCACCCTGATATAGGGAGGGGCTCTAGGGGAGGGCAGGCTGTGCTCCCAGCTCCCTGGACTCCGTGGGCACAAGGGAAAACGGAAAGAGAATAAAAAGCACAGTCCTTCCCTCTGAAGACCTCAGACCCGCTGGGCATGTTGGTCTCCTGCAAGGAAGGGAGAGCCATGCAAGTAGCCCACCGCGGGCCTTGGGCAGGCAGGGCCTGGAGGCTCAGGCGGGGCGGGGACATGGCTGAGAGTTCCATGGGACATGAGTAGCTTCGGTATTCCTTTTTTCCTTGAGGGGAAAGAAAAGGATGTTTCGTGAGCAAATAAATGTAGAGATCAAGGTAGTAAAGTTAAACTGGCTTGTTTACCATAAAACATCTTAGGGAGCACAGGCCTGGGAGGAGGGCTGGAGTGGCCCGCAGAGGACCAGAAGCCGTCAGCCTGGGCTTAGGAGTAGGAGACAAGATGTGAAGGCAGGAGGAAGGCGGAGGTAGGGAGAGAGGACCATGAAGAGGCCTGAAACGGGTGGGACACGTGGGGATGGAGACTGCCGGCACTCCGCCTTGTGGCCACAGGGAGTTTTGTTTGGGTGCCACGAAGCAACCTGACAGTCCCCGTTCTCCAGTTTGTATCCTTGAGGGACCCACATTTGCTGATTAGCTGGATCCTGACAAAGCAGTTTTTGTCACGGGCTATTCCTGGTTGCGTGCAGGAAAAGCCCTTTGCACTCAAGTTTCCTATCCTCATTGTTATCCATCCTGAGTGGTTTTGACCACAGGGGGCAGTGTGGTTCCATGGGACATGAGTAGCTTCGGTATTCCTTTTTTCCTTGAGGGGAAAGAAAAGGATGTTTCGTGAGCAAATAAATGTAGAGATCAAGGTAGTAAAGTTAAACTGGCTTGTTTACCATAAAACATCTTAGGGCCTTTAAGATACTAATATGTATTGGGAATCTCCAAAAGAGCTTATAATTTAGAGTGTTAGCCAAAATTTTTGGCCTTTCAGCCCTTTTTTAAAAAAAAGTCCATTATACTTTGAGGGACAAATGTTCCAAGGAACACACCTGGGGAAGCCCTGCTTTAAAATCCTTTTGGAGAGGAGCAGATGTAGCTCAGTGGTTGAGTATCTGCTTCCCAAGTAGGAGGTCCTGGGTTCAATCCTGGTACTTTCTAAAATAATAAATTTTAAAAATCCTGTTGGAATTATTGCCCCCCTCCCCATCCTCCCACTTAGTAAGTGCCACATTCTCTGTATAGTATTACTAGGTATTATTTCATCTGTGCAGCACCCTTCACCAAGTCACTGGCAGAGATCACGTCTTGTCAAATGTAGCCTCCCCAGCACCTAAAATTGAGCCTTGGATAAATAAGATATTTAATAAAGATTTATTGCCTGGTTAATGAACTTCAATGTTTTTGGAGATCAGCTGTTTCAACCTCTGGATGATTTGGACATTAACAGGCAACAAAACACAACAACAACAAAGTTCCCAAATAGGTACCACCTACCCCAAGAATGGAAGGCTGAAGACAAAGAATCTGCATCTTTGGTGACATTGTTCATCTGCTTGTTTAACCCCAATTCTTCCAGACTTCCCAATTCCTAACCAAATACATATCTGCCATGTTAAAACCAGCCTGAGTTGGATTTGCTACCAAATGCCCCTAAGCTGCCCCAGACAGCAGTCATATGGAGAAAAGCAAGCAAGCATTTGGCCACATATTAGATGCCCAACAAAATGTTATTATCCCTTTCCCTCACACCTACATAAAAGCAATCTAGAAAATGTGACCAAAGAAAACCCCTTTTCTCCCACTTTGAAGATTTCACTCAATTGCTCTCTTAAGGGCTTAACATGGTATCATACACATAGTAGGGCTTCAGTAAATATCTGAATGACTCTTCCTTGTGATTCACCTCTGGAGTGCGATGTTCATAATGCCTGGATTCCAATGTGTGGCTTGCTTGATGGGTTTGAAAAATGGCAGTTTTGCTTATAGACAACAGAGACCCTAGTCCTGTTTCTAGGCTCTGGGATGCAGAGCTGGAGCATAGGTCCTTCTCCCCCTTCCCACACCCCCAGTCCCATCCCCTGCTCTCTAAGATGCCTGCCAATGGTAAGCTAGAGAAGTCTGTGGCCAATCACCTTCAATGTAGCCCATCCAAGGAATGTCTGGCATTTAGGGTATGTGGTGTGGGTTTGTTTTCTCTGTTCCTCACTTGGCAATGAAAATCCCTAACTATTTTGTCTGGAGGCATTAGCATGGAGCTGAGGGGCTGGGGAGTAGAAGGCAGAGGAGGGAGTTCAACAGTCCTGACCCTTTCCTGTCCCTGGGACTGGATGGTACAATCCCTGTCTGGTCGTGCTCTGACTCTTCACAGTAGAGGCTGAGTTGCAGCAGGAGCAGCAGAGGAAAGACATTTTCTTGGGGAGAGGAATCACTGCAAGCCACAGGGGAGAATAAGGCAGGGAAGAGGCACTGTGACATGTCAGTGTCCAGCTCCTTAGCTTTGTGCCAGGGACTGGAAGTCAGGAGATCTGGGTTCTAGTTCAGACTGGGTGACCTTGGGCACACTTACTGACTTCTTAGGGCCTCTGTATAAACAGGCATTCCACCAGTCTCCAGGTGGGTCTGTATGGTGGACAACATCCTTGAGGCTTGACAGCTAACCATTTCTGGAGTACTAATTATATTAAGTGCTTACAATATGCTAGTTACAGTTCTAAACACTTTATATAGATTGACTCATTTAATCCTCACAACAACCCTGAAAGTACTAACCCCATTTTACAGATGAGAAAACTGAGGCACAATAATTACTTTCCCCAAGTTCACACAGTTGGAAAATAGCAAGAATTGAAACCTGAATTTTTGTCCTTAACTATTATGCTCTATTGTTGAGCTGCATTTATTTTTTGTAAAACAAATGAAGGTGTTATCTCCATTTCATGGGATGAGGAAACTGAGGCTGAGAGAAGTCATGCAATTTGACCAAGGTTACACAGCTTTTAAGTCATGGAGTCAGAAGCTAAACCTATATGTGTATGAAGCAGAGTTTTCCATCACTTTGTACCACCTCTTAATGGATTAATGTGCCCAAAGAGAGAAGACCCTTCAGGCTCCCCAGTGATCACTGTAGATTGCTGGGTTTGAGCTTAGAGGTCTCCAGTGGTAACCATTATGAGGGTGTCAAAAGTTTTTAAAAATTGAAAACATAACTCTCATATAAATACATAGAAAGCATGTGTCATAGATGGTTTTAACTCATTAAGAAGGGAACCATGAACATAATGGCAAGGTTGTTTAGAAAAAAAAAAGTATTAATCATCACTGAAAGAGAGAATGCTGGGTTAACGTTGCTAAATTACTTACATAATTGATTGCCCAATAAGACAACATGACTATAATCTTCGGGGGGTAATCTATCCTAGCAGGCAAGATCAGGGAACCTCAATCAGACAAGTATCGTTTGCATCATTATTGGTCTCCTACCACTTAACACTTACTCAGAGTTCTAAAATGTCCTACCTAATAGTAAATAGAAAGTCAAAGCAAGGCAATATCTCCCTAGAGAATTAGATAATCCTCAAATGGGCCTGTTAGATCATGTCCCATGTAGGCATTCTTTTGCCTAACTCGGAGTTTTTGATACTTTTCTTAACACAGCACTGAGCTGATGAACAGATGAGCGCCTATGGCTGTCGCAAAGAGCATGATGTTTCATCAGGAGACCCCCAGGTTCAAGTTTCAGTCCCACCATTTTGTGCTCCTGTACAAATCCCTTTAAGCTCTGTGCCATAGCTTCAGCATCTGTAAATAAGATTTTTTTTTAAATGGGGATGACAGGGAAGCGGATGTGGCTCAATCGATAGGGCTCCCATTTACCATATGGGAGGCCCCGAGTTCGATTCCCGGGGCCTCCTGGTGAAGGCAAGCCAGCCTGCGCGGCGCGGTGAGCTGACGCAGCAGGACGACCCAACAAAGGGAGACAGACAGACACAGAAAAACACACAGCAAATGGAGTGTCAGCGAGCACAAGCAGCAAGGGGGGGATAAATAACTAAATAAATAAAATCTTAAAAAAAAAAAAAATGGGGATGACAATATCCTTTCAATTTCACAAAATCTTTGCAAGAATCAAATAAGAGTGGATGGAACAGGACTGGGCCAGTCATTGTATTTGCTTCTGATTTAGAGGGTCCGCCCACTTGGAAAACTCTTAACATGGCAGGAGAAAAATGAAAAAGCCCTCAGCTCTTTGTGATATTCTGGCAACCACGGACATATCCAAGTGAGCACGTGCCACCTGCAGGCCAAGCCAAAGGAACAAGGGTTTCAGCTGACTTTGACATCCTAAGTCACATAAATGATCCAGAACTGCTGTGAAGGGCGTTTGTAACAACAAAGCTTCCTTTGGACACATTGACCCAAATCATCTCCCCTGTGGTCCCAGGATGAGCTCAGAAGGAGACATATGTCACTGGCTTAATCTGGGGTTAGATGGTGAATATTTTAGGTTTAACAGGTCACACAGTTTCTATTGTTGTACAATCTTTGGGGTTTTTACAACTTTTTAAAAGTGTAAAACCCACTCTCAGCTCGCTAGCTGTACTAACCAGGCAGCAGGCTGAATTTGGCCCAGCAGCCAGAGATTGCTGAGCCAATGCTACTGTAAGCAGTGGAAAGAGCACAGATTTTGGAGTGGAGAGACCCGACTTGGAATCCTGTTTTCTTCTCTTTCTAGCTGCGTGAGCCTGGGGACATTTCCTTATCCCTCCGAACCTCAGTGTCCTCGCCAAAAAAAACCTTTCAAGAAATACTTGCTGCACATTTACTACCTTGCCAGGTCCCAAAGCAATGGCTATAAGGCAGAAATGACATGGAAAAGTCCTGGCAAGTTTAAGGAACATGACCTAAGGCACAGCAGCTCCTGTTTGAACCCTAAAATGCTTAAAGCTGCTCTGGGCAGGGCACCTGCCTGCAGTCAGGCAGGGCTATGTGACAATACCTTGAGAAATTCGGGTTCAGTTTGTCAGGATTGGGTCCCCCCTTCCTCTATGCATCTGACAAGCAGCCAAGGTTGAGAATCCCTGCCGAGGAGGGCCCCACACCTTGGCCAGGTACAGAGGCATCTCCTGCAGGTGGTCTGGAAACTCACCGGCAGACATCACCATGCCGCTCTGGTGGCCTCATTCCTGCATGCGTCCAACTAAGCTGGGTGTCCTTCAAAGCATTTCCCCCAGTCCACTAAGGGTGAAACTTGCTCGAGGCACCAGCTGGAAAGACTGTTTCATGTCAAAAGAAATAAGTGTTTTTTCTGAAAGCATGAAAATGGTAAAAGTAGTGGTGGCCAGATGGCCCACCTGTGACCACCGCAGAGAAGGAAGCTGGCCTAGCCTGTTGTCGATGGGTCATTAGCCCCTAATGCCTCCCCAAAGTTCTATTTACAGATGCAAACGCTGTGGCTCAGAGAGGTCACCCAGCTGGCCCCAGGCCACAGGGTCAATAAACGATTTCATTAGCAAGCGAGATGAGCCCAGTTAGGGGCTCCAGTGAGGATGGGTTCTCTCATGAAATACATTCTTGCAGTTTTATAGACATTTCCCTTTATAGCATTTTTTCTGATGGCCTCAAAATGAGAACAATGGAAAATTTATGTTGAGAATCTCCAACAGGACTTTTTTTTTTTTTTTTAATCTCAATGGCTCAGGGTTAACTCATTTAAGAGGCAAATTCCTCCTCCCATCCTGGGATTCAGACCTGGGGCAATGCCGAGCTGTAGATGCCCAGGTTGTCACTAAGTCTTTGCTTTAGCCAATAAATATGTGGCTGGAAAGACTGTGAATAAATAAAATCATAACATGAAGGACTTTGGGAAATTGGCCATTTAAAGGGAAGTTCTGTATGTGTGTTTTGTTTTGTTTATTTTGTTTTTAATTTGAGAAGTTGTGAGTTAACAAAATAATTGTGCATACCAGACAGGATTCCCAGATATCACCCCACCACCCACACCTTGCATTGTTGTGACATATTTGTTACAAATGATGAAAGAACATCGTCATAATATTACTGCTATCTAAAGTCCATAGCTTATATTTGGTGTATCTTTCCCACAAACCATCCTATTATTAACACTATGTATGGTAAATTTGTTACAGTTCATGAGAGAACGTTCTCATATTTGTACTGTTAACCACAGTCCATCATTCACCACAGGGTTCTCTGTCTTTTGTTTTGTTTTGTTTTGTAAAAAGGAGAATCCTTCTGCAAAGAGAATAATTTGCCTTTATTTTTTTTTGGTTTGCAAATTTTTATTTTGGCATATTGGGTTTTCTTAATTATGTCTTTAATTTGGGCTAGTGACAAGGTCCTAAATTCTCACAGATGGAATTTGTATTGCGTGAAAAACAAATTTTTATTCAGTACCTCTCATGCCAGACACTACTAGACTAAAATCACATACACTATTTCATTTACTACTCACAAAAATTCTGTGACACAGGATGTATTATCCCCATTTATAGATAAAGCAGCACTTAAATAATCGTCAGGGAGCAAGTGCGCTTTCCAAGTCAGGAAACAAATTTTTTCCCATCACTGCGGAACCAAGACAGAGAAACTCCATCCTCCACTTCTCCATTCCCAAATGCCTTTAGTAAGTCCAAATGCTAGGTTGGCATGAAAACATTTTACATTTACCCAGCCCCCCTGATGTCCAGTGGGAGAGGGTCTGGGTTGGACCCCCAGAGACCCAGGGTGACCAGCCTCTGCCCAAGCAATTGGAAACCCAGACCACCCTGTGCCAGTCAGGCCAGCACCCAAGACCAAAGCAGGCTGCAGAAGATAGTGTGACACAAAATGCATCTTGCTGACCAATCCCCCGAGGAACTTTAGAAAAACAGGGATTCTGGAACTTCAGCCCCAGGAAGTCTGACTCAGCAGGTCACCACCCTTAATAAGCACCCATGTGGTTCTGAGGCAGCCATTCCTGGGAGAAACACTGCTCTCTCTTCTTCCATGGTCTGGCCCTTAAGGCGAAAGCCAAAGTTGTGAGGTCCCCCAAGTCTGACCAACCACAATCCAGCTTCTAAGCCTCCTTAGAGCCTTATGGGGGAAGGTGGGGGTATAAATAAGTAAATACACAGCTGAATTGCATCAATGATTGACTTTCAAAACCTTGAAGAATAAACCATCATTAGAATTCTATTGCTGAGTATTACACTTCCAGATTTTATTTCCAGAGCATGTGCTTTGTATATATCCACAGCAAATACACATTTTTAATATTCAGCATTCCTCGGGACCATATGACAGGCATTGTCCGATTGTTTGTGTCATTAATTGATGTCTTAATCCCATGTTTCTCTGGTTCCTTGAGCAGTCCCCATATTCCAAACACTGATTGGGCACTTCCTATCCCAGGCACTGCTCAGGCACTAGTTGATGTTCATAGAAAGTAGCTTGTCTCCAACTTTTCATTGTTGTCACTAAGCCTTCAATGCTGCTTCTGAATTTTGAGGAGCCCTTCAAAGAGTAGACCTCTCATCCCCTGTACATTAGTCAGCCAAAAGGGTGCTGGTGCAAAGTACCAGAAATCTATTGGCATTTATAAAAGGTATTTATTTAGGGTAGAAGCTTACAGTTACCAGGCCATAAAGCGAAAGTTTCTTCCCTCACCAAAGTCTGTTGCCATGTGTTGGAGCAAGATGGCTACCAACACCTGCAAGGCTTTAGGCTTCCTCTTCTTCTTAAGACTCCGTGGTCCCAGCTTCTTCTACTATCAGCTGTAGGCTGGGATAAGTCTCGTCCTGTCACAGGGCTCGTTTCTCTCTGGGCTCAGCTGCTCTGCTCTCTCCACAAGGTCAGCTGTAGACTATCAGGCTCTCTCTTTTCCTGGGACCTCTGCCATGTCTATGGAGCCATCTCTCTTCCTCTATGTTCTTCTTCTCTGTGTATTTACTTCCCAGGGCTCCAGCATCAAACTCAAACTCTTTCCTCTGCCATGTGTTTTCTCTGTGAGTCCCCGCCCACCAAGGGGGCAGGGACTCAACATACTACTGACATGGCCCAATCAAAGCCTTAATCATTATTTAATCAAGTAAAAGTGAAACCTCTGAATTCAATACAATCTAATACACCCAGGAACAGACCAGTTTACAAACAATCCAATATCTATTTTTGGAATTCATAAATAATACCAAACTGCTATACCCTGTGTCTCCCAAAGCCCCCCTAGGCTCACAGCCCTTTCTCCTCCTGCTTCTAGCCCCTTACCCTGAGCCAGGCAGAAGAACTGAGTCACACAGCTTTCTCTCCCTCCTGTCTCTCTGACATTGTACCACGGGATCCACCACCCCAGAATCTCATCCCTCACAAAAGACCACATATTTTATTATTCCATTTATAGGAAATGTATAGAAAAAGCCAATCTATAGAGACAGAAAGTAGATTGCTGGTTGCCAGGCAGGGGGTGGTAACTGGGCATGAAGGATCTAATAGGGGTGATGGAGATATTCTAAAACTAGATTGTGGTACTGGTTGCACAACTTTGCAAGTTTACTAAAAATCATTTCACTATACATCTAAAATGGATGAGTTTTATGGTATATAAATTATACCTCAATAAAGTTGTTTAAACAATTTTCATCAATGCCCCTACTTACTCAGGCCCATTTAAATCTCAGTTTGGGCCCAGCTGGGACCCCTGCTATGTTCCAATTTTATATGGGGAGGTAATTCACTAAGAGGTAAACTGAGGTACTGAGCTGTACAATGATGGCCCCAAATCAATCTCTCAGTAAATGTATATTGACTGACCACTTTGGGCCAAATGCCACCATGGGCAGTTGGGGACAGGAAACAAGTGATTGGGGCATATAGTCAGCTTTATACAACCTCAGAGTCAACCCACGGGGTAGGTACTGTTATCGCAGGATCTGACACTTGAAGTAGGTGAGTCCTGCACTTCATCCATTCTAAGACACACTCTTTCTCACATTTTAACATCTCTGAAATCAAGATCTGTCTTATAATAGTTGAAGGCAAGCAGCGGTCCATTGTGATGTATTTGTATCCCCTCACCTGCACATCAAACTTGCAGAATATTGTTAGCAGTTTGGAAGAGAATCTTAGACAATGGTGTAGGGTTCTTTGAAGGAATGAAATCGTTTCACAGATAATGCCATTGTGTTGAGAAACATACACATAGAGCCTCCAAGGCAGAAAGTCACCTGAAAAGGGAAGAAGAGTTCTTCCAGTAGGTATCCATGATGGCGGCCCTAGAGTTGATGAAATACAGGGACTTGCTGTGGATATCAGAGGAGAGCTCTCATGAGACATCAGCGCAGTGCCTGCTCATAGTCGATGCTCAGGGATGCTCTGGCCAGGCGTGAACTGGGTGCAGAAAATCCAAAGGTGAAATGAACAGGGAGTTTGTCCTCAGGAAGCACACAGCCTAGCAGCAGAGATGAGTCAGAAGCAAAGGAAAGGAAGAACAATGCAATGCAATGGAGCGGTAAGGGCTGCACAGGTGGGGCTGAGGGCATAGATCTTTGAACTGTCTCCTTCCTCCAGATTTAGAGGGAACCAGAATATTTCCCTGCAGGGCAAATGCCCCTGGTAAGGCTGACAGAGAGGCCCGAGCTCCTCGCAACTGCAGGAAGCCCTGGCCTAGAAGAGCTGCTGCCCAGACTGGCATGAATTTAAACTCAGACCTTGCTGCCCTGGTTTGGCTCAGACAAGGCAAAGGCTTTCTGCATGGCCAGTAAGCCCAGCTTGCCATATTGAGCAGAAGGACACACAATATGCTTTCGGGGAAAATTCGTCTCAGGATGAGGGGGTGGAGGACAAGCTGAAAAGCTGCTGCATTAACCCCAGGTCTTTCCTCCAGAGAACACTGCTCTTTCAGCCTATCTCTGAACGGTTTGTACATGTGTCTACCTCCCCCAATGATTTCTAAGACCCATGAGTCAAAACAAGAGTAGAGAAGTGGGTTTACAAATGTGGACGCTAAAGGCAGACAGACCTGGGTCGAGTCCTGGCTCCGTCACTCACTGGCTGATGACCTTTGTCACCTCAATCTCTCTGAGCCTAGTTTCCTCTTCGGTGAAACTGGGATTTACCTTGTGAAATTGTGAGGATTATTGCTTAATGCTTGTGTTGTGGCTACAATTTTTGTCTGCCAGGCAACTGGCAGAGCTTTGGCCAGGGTATTCTGTCCAAATCTGATATTCAGCTTTGGCTTTTGGAGGGCTGAACAGCTGAGTGCCGACTTGGATGGCATTTCTGGTATCCCTGAACGTGTTTGTGTTCAGTGTCTGTGTAGGTTTCTGGCCTGTTTAATCTCTGGAACAACATCATCAATGCACACAAGCCCTGCTGGAAATAAGGTAAATATCTACCAAATAAATATCTGATCATTCGTTCTCACAGAGATTTGTTCTCACAACTCACACCCTACATGTAAGTTGGAGTGGAAAGTTTCCTCATGTGCTCCACTACTGAAATTATATCAGTCAGTTATAATATAATGGGATATTGTTTATTGCCAGAGTGAACAGTCCGGCAGTAAGAATTTTGAAAGCTGTTAATTTATCAAAAAAATTAAGAACTTTAAAATAGTTAAATAGGAAATAGACTGACAGCTAATAGGAAACTTAAGGAAGAGAATGTTAGCTAAATAGCTTTAAGAACATCCTTACATCCATTTTGAGCAACAAGAAAAAAAGTTATAAAAATTAAATAATTTTCCAGAACTGTGCAAACATAAAAACACAGACCCAAAAAAGCCTGGTGAATCCCAAGCAGGTTAAATAAACAGAAATCTCCACCTAATCACATCAGCGCGAACCCTACAGAAAACCAAGGGCAAAAACCTAAAAGCCGCCAGAGAACCTTCAAGGAGCACCACTGCGATTTAACTGCTAACATGTCCAAAGCACTAGTAGAAACAGAAGACAGCAGAGTAATAGCTCCAAACCTGGAAGGTCTTTTCCAAGAAGGAAGGTGAAATAAAGGCACTTAACTTTGAACAGCAAAAGAAACAGAAACAAGGAGAGAAAAACTGGAAAAAATTTCCCTCAGCAGACCTTGAATGACGGAAATTCCAAAGCACCCACACCAGGCAGAAGGATAATGTTTCCAGGTGGAAGGTATGAGAAGCAAAAGGTGGGTAAACCCCAATTAGTTGACTTTACACAACAATAGTAAAAACAGCAAGCTGTGGGGCTCAAAAATCTGTGGAATTAAAACACAAGACAGTAACCAGTCCCAGTGGTGGGAAATCTGGCTAACACGAATTCAGCATCTTCAGTGGTGAATCACGTGGAGAGCTGCACCCTGATGTGATGCTGAGAATGGTTCTTCAACTCTGTGGTCTTCCTCCCCAAAAACCAGAGCCCCAGTCTAACCATGAGAAAAATAGTTGAGGGATACTCTACAAAACACTGACTAGTACTCCTCAAAGTCCTCGAGATCATCAAAAACAAAGCTGTCACAGGCAGTAGACCTGCTGACCAACCGCAGTGTGGTAGCCTGGATGGGAGCCCAGAAAAGAAAACAGACATTAGGGGGAAACTAATAAAATCCAGATAAAGCAGGCAATTTATTTAATAATAGTGTATAGATATTGGTTCATTAGTTACAACAGATGTTATCATTCTAATGTCAGATGGTAACAATAGGGGAAGCTGGGTGCAGAGTATGTGGGAATTCTCTGTGCTCTCTGCAACTTTTCTGTAAATCTAAAACAATTAGAAATAAAAAGGTTAACTATGTTTTAAAACTTAATAACAAAGGCAGAATAACCCGATTATATTACATCCTAATTCTAATTTGTGAAGAATCATTTGATAATGCTAACATTCACCTCAAGGACTGTTTTTAATGTTTAATTATTTAATTTCATTTGGGCTATGAGACTTTCAAGAAGTCCTTTAGGGGAATTCTCTATATCTTGTGAGTATAAAGTAGAATAAAATGTTATCTTTACCACCTCAAAACTTCATGGATGGAAAAACTTCAAAATCATATGCAAAAATATCCATGACAAATTATCTTCCATCCAGTCATAAGAAGTATAAAAAGAGATGAAGGAAAAAAATGTTAGAGAAAAAAAAAAACAAAAAACACAGTTTGTTTTCACCAATTAAATTTAAAACAATGGTCTTACAAGAAAACTTTAGGAAGATGATCCTTTATGGTTCTGAGTCTGTGGAGGCTAAAAATTAATTTTAAAAACTTACTGAAATTGTAGCTATAGTTTGCCAGGCATTCACAATATTTGAAAAGAAGGTGAGCTGAGATTTGTCAATTAGGAATTGCTGTTTCAAAGATCTTTCTAGAAAACATATCACTGAAAAACTTTTTCCTTAATTATATTCTGCTTAATAAAGCAGGTATTACTAAATATTATTTGAAATTAAGTGACTTCTGTGTCAAAGCATAATGATTGTAGGACAATCAGGGGACTGCAGGGAAAGGGCAATTGTACTAAGAAATTACTGTTTCCACACTTTAGTATTTGACTAAACTTACTGAAAATAGAATCATTATATTTGTTTAATAATTGCAGATTTGTTCTGGAATCTCAGAAGTTCCGTGGTCACTTTTGGCTTTGGCTTCTACTTAGGTCCAATATTTATTTTTAACATTTGGCCTTTTTCCCTCTGGCCCACTGTGTAATCAGAGGCCCCTCTGGCTTCCGGAGTGGGCTCCTGACCCAGACTGGACTGATCCCTGGCTCCTGATCCCTTCCTCCCTTCCCCCAGTCTTAGTGATTGCACCCAGAATGAATAAGTGCCTCGAGCCAGGCCAAAACCCTAGCCCATGACTTTTCTGACTGAAAAATCTAGCAGGGGAAAACCTCTTTTTAATTTTATTTTTTGGGAGAACTAGGGAGATTTGACCTCAGAGCTGTTAAAAAGCCATGTTCCTGGGCATGCAGTAGATGTCTGGGAGGAAGTGAGGCAGGTTAGAATAGGGAAAGGGAAGCCTTGGGTCACAGCTGAAGAGCCGGCAGACAACATGGCTGTGAGACCCCTCCTGGAAACCTCCTAAGGGGAAAGCTGCCGGAAAGATCCCACGAGACCGTGGCCATGAGATCCAATTTGGAACTCTCTCCCGGGTCAAGGGGAAGCCCTGGATATTTTCAAACAAAAGGCCTCACCATTGGCCCTCTGAGAGCTAACAGGTGGGGCAACCAATCAGAACAGAAAACAGCCGGGGCTCCGCCCCGACATTATGAAGGGGGAGGAGGAAAGACTTTTAAAAGGCCTGACCTGGGCCCCATGCATGCCACTATGCTGTAGCACGCCCACTTCCGTGTCTAGGACTGGGTACTCTTCTTGTTTCTTAAACTCTTTACTCCCTTGCCTACCCTATGGCACGTCCTTAAATTCTTTTATGTGTCGTAGCCAAGAACCTAGAAGCGGAGAACCCAGAGCCTTCCACTAAGAGAAGCAGACAGGAAAGGAGAAAGAGAACTGGTTCCCAAAGTCCTGGAGCTGACCAGCCTCCTAAAGTTCTTCCTTCTCGGTTCTGTTAGCCACCCCAGGGTCCCTCTAAGAAATTCTCTTTTTTCTTATATTGGTCTGAGTTGAGTTTCTGTTGCTTGCCATCAGGTGAGTCCTGATGAATTTAGTGTATATGGTGCTTAGCACAGAGTCTTGACATGGTAAATCTAGAATAGTTGACAGCTCTTGTGATTGTTAGTATTATCTTCATCTGTATCACTGGAGTGGGTTCAGTGAGTTGCGTAGATCCGGTGGTTATAAATGTTGGCCAAACCCTGACCAGTGGAGATGGAGTAGAGGGGGAGGGCCTTGAAGGTTGCACGCAGCTCTGACACCCCATGATATAACAATGTCACAGTCACTGCTCCAGACTTGGTATTAAATTTAGCTCTGGCTTGGGTACCTATGGGGCCTCATAAACAGGGTAATAGGGTTCTAATGACAGAAACAATTAATGTTGACCAAGTACTACGTGCGTTGTGTTTGGAACCAGTTTGAGAATCAAAAATGCTCTGAGCATTATGGAAATGGGGTTGGGTCAAGGGAAAAATCATGAAATGCCTCCTGGGAAAGTTTGCATATTCACTTAACAAGTATTTTCTTAACACCTGCCACATGGAAAGGAGTGGGAGGTACTGGAAAGAGCATGGACTCAGAGTAGGGACCTGCCTCATGACCCTGGCTCCGACACCCTTGCTGGAGGACCAGGAGTAAGTCGCCTCCCTTTCCATCTTTCCAGCTCCAGGACTGGGAATCTGAACTAGTTTGGTGGTTTTCACACTGAAAGTGCATGGAGTCCAGGGTTTCAGGAGGTTCCCAGGGGCATCCTGTGGAGGAAAGTGTGAAGGGGAGGCTAAAGGTCAAGATTGGACCCCCACATCTGCTTTGACCTAACTAACCACTTTGATATGCTTTTTGTATTGGGTTCCAAGCATAATTCCATTTGGAAAAAGGGTTCTACTGCTTAAAACATGCTTGAAAACCGGGCCATCTCCAGGTCCCTTCCAGCCCTGTCCATCTGTGTGTCTGTACCAGGTCCTGTTCTATGCTGGGGAAGCACAAAGCTGGAGACCCTGCCCTCTGAGAGCATGGCCAGGCATAGAGCAGAGCCAGGAGTGAGGTTCCCTGGGCATGTGGAAGCTCTTATGTCCTGGGGAGAATCACCTGTCTCCACTCTCTACTGGGCAGAGAGCACATCTTTGGGAAAGGTGCAGAGTGGAAAGAGCAGTTGTGGGCCAGCATTCAGGAGATCCCATTGCTAGCCCTGCTGTGTCCCTCCTCTCTGAGTGATCTTGGGCAGGCTTCTAAACCCCACTGGGCTCAGGTTTTCTTAAGCCACAGGCTCCTTTTGAAAATGAAATGAGATTCAGGCCATGGGACTTGACACACACATGTTAATGTCATTGTAAAAGGAAAATAAAGATGGGAAAACCTTTTGAAGCAACCTAACTCCAATCTAGGAATCTGTACCGTTCAACCCAGCCAAGAGACACCATCTGGTAAAAGAAGTGGCTGCAGGTGCTCCCCAGTCTGGGATTTGAAGTATTTTCTCTAAGTGTATTAAGTAGTTTTTTCCTTCCTAAATAGTTTATATGCCGTCATTGGTAATGTTCTGGGCAGACTTCTATCATCTTAGCCCTGTTATCGCCCTTTATTGCATGCATTTGGGACAGGGCAGCAAAATAGTTAAGAGACAGTCTACATATTCAAATCCTGCACTGCCGCTTAGTCTTTTTTTTTTTTTTTTTTAATTGTGGGTAAAAATCAAATTTTTCACAATACATACCAATATTTGTAAAATGATATATAAATACATATGCATATATGTGCATTTGTTTACATAATGCCGCGTAGTCTTTGTGCCTTGGTTTCCCCACTGGTAAAAGAGGAAGAGAAATTGTATCTGTGTCAAAATGTTATAGTGAGTTAAATGAACACATATGGTGCCTGGCCCATAGAAAGTGCTCAATACCTATTAACTATTATGATTATTTGTACACTTGTCTGTCTGTGGCACCTAGTATAGCATATAGAGAGAGCTCAAAAAATATTAGTGCAATGAAAAACAGTTAATAGTTTTGTCATCTCTGTTGTAAGCACTTTAGTATATTAATTCATGTAATCCTCATACGTACAATTTATCATTCCCAATTTAGAGATGAGGAAACTGAAGCACAGAGAAGTTAAGTATCTTACACAGCTTCTAAGTGGCAGAGCCAGGATTTGAACTCAGACAATCTGACTCTACAGTCTTCACTCTTTTTTTATTTTCCTAATGTTTATTTATCAGAATATTTACCAGATTACACCACTAATATAGTCAAGGTAAAAATTGTTTAAAAATACAAGCAAGCATGAAAAACGTCAAAGTAAATTCTGCAACACAGCGATGGACACTTTGTCGACTCTCCTTTCCTGCGTGTGCCTTGTCTGTGCGCCCGTTTGTACGCATGGAACTTACAGAATGAGATCGTGACATATATGCACTTTTTTCTTTATCGTGTGTGCCTTTTAAATGATTTTTTGGTATCAGCTTGCCTTCTGGCACCTTATCTCCAGCCCCTGTGACTTCCTAGCCCTGGATTCCACTCCTAGATTAAACTGCTTATCTTCCAGGACCTTCCCCCGGGCAGCCCTTGCTTTCAGCCACTGCACAGGTGATCAAATGAAGCCACTCTCACCTTCCCACCTGGGCCCCTGGGATGTTTTTTTGGAACGGATTCAAATTATCTCTAGCTCCTACCATGTTCTTCTCTGGGTGATGAGACCAGAAAGCCTTTTGGAACCCCATAGGGAATATCTCCTGTGCTCCACCTAGGTCCCCACCTTGGTCTCAAGTTTCTGAGAGAAGGCGAAGATTATGCAGAACATGGTAGAAAAGTCGTTGCCAGCTGGCTGCTAACAGAGGAGACTTTCACAGCGACTTTCGACCTTGGGCATTAGACCTTTTATTCTTAACGAGGCTGAACCTTTTATTCTCCCTGGGCCAGGGAGCAGCTGCCCAGGTTGCCAATCTATGAAGGCATCAAAACTTGACTGAGCTAAGTCAGAAATACAGGGTCCCTTAGCTCAGTCTCCAAGAGCAACTTATTTAGCCATCCAAAGGTAAAAGAAGTTGATGGCCTTTGCTGACAGGACTCTCATGTGCCTCTGGGCGGCCCCCTGAGGAAGACCGCGGGGCTCTCACAGGTGCTCTCACAGGTGGCGCCACCAGCCCTGAGTCCAGCCAGTCTCAGCGCAACAGGGCGGGTCAGCCAGAGGTGGAAATGCGCAAAACCTGCCGCAGTGCCTGCACCGGAGAGTTGTTAGCCAAGTTTTAAATCCTGTTAGGTGCCTCCAGGAAGTTATCAGCTCAGAAAATCACAAAAGATAACAAAAGAGAGAACTAAAACTATAAAGTCAGTTTATAAAAATAAAGCACTGCCAAAGAGCATACAGATAGACTTTGGGACTATGACTGTGCCCTTGGTGAGTGAGACCAATGCCATCCAATTACAAATAACAGAAAAATGGGTAACAGAAGGCCACCTCAGATAAATTAAAATGTATTAATAGATGATGCACATAATAATGCATTCTTTTGAACATAAAGAGGTATACCGTTTTATTAAAGGAAATGCAATAATCTCTCCACCCCAACTCTATCAATTTGGAAGGGCTAGCAAGAGTGCACTGTCTTAGTTTGCCTCAGCTGCTATCACAAATACCATAAACTGGGTTGAATTAAGCAACAGAATTTGTCTGGACATTCTGGGGCTGGCTGCTGGCAGTCCTTGTGTGGGGTTCCTTGGCTTTTTTTTTTTTTTAAAGATTTATTCTTTTTGGTGTACTAAATCTTCCCCGCCCCACTTGCTGTCTGTGTCCATTCGCTGGGTGATCTTCTATGTCTGTTTTCTGCCTTCTCTTCTCAATTTTCTGCTCCTGTCTCTTTACCCGTATTCAATCCTAGGGACCTCCGATGTGGGAGAGAGGCACCCTGCCCCTTGTGCCACTTCAGTTCCTGGTTTCTGGCATGTCTCACCTTGGCTCTCCCCTGTGTCTCTCTTTTGCTGCGTCATCATCTTGCTGTGTGGCTCGGGGGGGTGGGGGGCCTGGCTCTCCGCACCAGCCTGGCTCACAGTTAATGTGCACGCGGGCTGGTGGCTCGCCTGCTGGCCTTCTATTTTTCATTTACCAGGAGGTCCCGGGGATCGAACCTGGATCCCTCCATATGGGAGACAGATGCCCAACCACTTGAGCCACATCTGCCCCCCGGTTCCTTGGCTTTTATCTTTCTCCATTACATGGTGATGTCCTCTCCTTTCTGGCTTCTGTGACTTCTGGGTTCTCTTTATAGAGCCTCTTGTAATCTGAATTGAAGCCCACCTCCCCTTAACTAAAATAACATCTTCAAGCTATAAATAACGTTTACAATAGGTCAGACCCACAGGAACGCAGATTAAGAACATGTGTTTGCTGAGGTACATAATTCAACCTACCACATGCACCAAATACACATTTTAGCCAAATCCTGAAAGGCCAAGTATTGAAATGAATAGTCAGCAAGTCAAATATATCATGATCACAGAAAAACTTCTGGGATACAAGAATAAATCTGAAATACTATTTTTAATTTTTGATTATTTTTATAATGTGACTAAGAAAAGTTTATTTTAGTGATTCAATTTTTAAACTTTCATGTGACTACAAGAAAAATAATTTCTCAGCACTTCGATTGCTAGATTGTTCCTGTAGTTGCACTACACATTTAACACTGTAAGTAGATACTCACTTTCAGCTGGCACATTTAACAATATCACTAACCTTTTGACACAAGGCAATGTAGGGAAATGCTTTTCAGTAACATGCTTTTATGGTTTGTATGTGGTAAGCAGAATAATGGTCCTCCAAAGATATCCACATATTAATTCCTGAAACCTGTGAATTTATTACCTTATATGGCAAAAGGGACTTTCAAAATGTGATTAAATCTTAGAATGGGAAGAATATCCTGGATTATTCAGGTAGGTCCAATGTAATCACAAGGCTCCTTGTAAGAGGGAGGCAGGAGAGCCAGTCAGAGAAGGAAATGTGGTGATGATGGAAGTGTGGGAAACAAAGGATGGAATGATGCAATTGCTGGCCTTGGGCCATAGCAAAGGAATGTGGGCGGCCTCTAGAAGCTGCACAATGCAAGGAAATGGAGTCTAGCCTAGAACTTCCAGAAGAAACCTAACCTTGCTAACACTCTGATTTTAGCCTAATAAAACCCATTTTGGACTTTTGACCTCCAGAAGTAAGAGAATAAATTTGTATTGTTTTAAGCCACTAAGATTGTGGTAATTTGTTACAGCAGCAAAAGGAAACTAATACAATAATTTAGGGAAGTCTTTAAAAATTCTTTATCTTCAAGTTATGAAAATGGTTGGTGGTCTAGAGCAATCATCTTGACAGTTTAAAAATGCAATCTCTGTAATTCAAAACAATAAGAAATTATCTTCTTAAAGCATTTTTATAAAAATCTATAGCTGTGAAGTGTGATGAGTGAGATCAACATGTATTTGGGGCATCATTTTTGTCTAATACTTTTTTATTCCTATTGTGATATTCTTTAACATTTCTGAATTGAAAATGCTTTGTCAAGCATGTTCACATTAGATTAGGTTATAAGGTGGGTGGCAAAGCTGACATTCTGCTTTTAATCAAACCTCATAAAACGTGAAGAATTTTCAAATAACATGTTTTCTTGATAGATTTTTGGCTTTAAAAAAATAGCTAAAAACTACAGTCCATAATGTTTAAATGCTAGTCCATGAAGCAATTCTAAGAAGATTAGAAGTATGATATAAACTAGTCTCTATTATTCTGCCTAGTATTATTTAAAATGTATAAATTTTAGAATAAAAATGACTTAATACTCTTTCTAAAATTATTCTAAATAATGAACCCTCTTTTAATTTCCCTTTCTTCCATGATTATTTGAACCTAATACTTGTTTTTATATAACGTGAACAGCATTCACAATCATTAATTTTTGCATTGTTTTATTAAGGCAATAATAAATATTTACATATATGCTTCAAGGAGATTTTTTTCTCCACAGTGTACATCTAGAATGCTTATCAGAATTTAAGAGGAAATATTCAAATATTAACAATATGCCTGAATGACACATCTTGGTCATCCTGTTGACATTGTTTCACGGATTAGCTATGAGCTGCAGTCAAGAGGGATGTTCTTGTTGATTCCCTTACCTTTTAAGCAATCACCTAAACCACAGGGGCAAAAGCCTGGAAACACTTCCCAGACTCCCTTGCTAGCAAGCTTCAAGTTACCATGAGAAAAGGGGAGGGGAGGGGAAGGGAGGGGAGGGGAGGGAAGCCGATGTTTCAGAAGCAGAGCAGGCAGGCACACTCACGATAGCAACTTCCATCTGTGGGGTTTTGCCTGAGTTTTAGGGTTATCTTCTGGAGAACCACCCACTTTGGTGCTACAGGAAGCCAAGACCATTAGTGACTACTTCCCTGGGATTCCTTCATGTCCAGATTTGAGAGCCCTTTCTGACCTTCCCTCCCCCACCTCTTCCAAAGCTTGTAAATGCCTCTAACTCCCCATGTCCCACTTCTTCTTACTCTAACTTCCTAGAGGGGCTTCTATCTTCTTGGCCAATCTGTGACTGATACAGTAACATACACGGTCACGAGATAATTGACCACACTCCACTTCAGAGATAACAAAGTATCTTGAAGTAGGAATTCAGCTATTTGGCCTTCCAAAGGCTGAAGACAAAGTAAAACAGATCTTGGCTAATTATCGAGGCCAAAGCCACACTCTCTTGCCTCCCTATTACTGTCCGGCCAGGGAAAGTTCACAGGTCTTAGTCTGACTTTAACCTTCAAGGAGACTGCTCAGTCTTCCTAAATGGTCCAACCTCTTTGCTTTCGACCAGAATGAGTCAGTGTAGGGAGGTAATACTGCTGGCCTGATAGCCATTTATGTGAGCAGCTTTATGCAAGAGGAGAAAAGGAACCCTTACAAAGGCATCTGGTTGGGTAGTGAAGGTGTAAAAGGGAACTGGAAAGAAATGAACGATGAAATATGTTGCTGGTGGTGCAAAGGATGGGACTCACTAAATCAAGGAGTGGGAATATGCAGTGAGGAGGACATTAAAAGCTCAGAGGCAATAAAAAATAACCTACTATGTTCCCAGTGTTGTGCTAGGCCAGCAGTTCTCAGACATTTTGGTCTCAGAGCCCCTTTATACTCTTAAAATTATTGACGATCCCAAAGAGCTTTTGTTTATGTGGGTTATATCTATTGCTATTTACTGTATTATAAATGAAAATTGAGAAAACTCTAAAAACAAGAATACACATTCCATTAGCTGTAAGAGCCAGTAGCCTCTGGAAAACTCCACTGTACCCTCATGAGAAAATAAAATGAAAAAGGCAAATAACATCTTAGTATTTTCATGAAAATAATTTTGACTTTGTGGATACCCTGAAAGGATCTCAGGAACACCAAGGGTCATTGAACCACATTTTGAGAACTGCTAGGCTGTTACATGTAAGGTAGCTCTCTTAATTCATAATGGGTGCAATTAATATTTCCGTTTTATAGATGAGGAAACCTACTGAGGATTGGAAAGGTCTAGCAACTTGCCCAAGGTGACACAGCTACTAACTAGCATAGCCAGAATTCAACCCCGCGCTCAGGCTCCAGAACCAGTATTTGAACAGAGGACTTGACCAATGAAAAGGCAATGCCCAGGAGGAGCATAGCTGCAGCGAGGGACCATCTCATCAAGAGCTGATTGGCCAGGAGGAAGAGCTGGAATATCCAGGCTTAACTATGAACATGCGGAATGGGTGTGGACCCATCAGGAAGCAGCCTGGAGGGGTGGAAAGAAGAGCAAAGCAGAGACCTGACTGCCAGTATGGGCTTTGCCATCCACAGATGCTGAGCGCTGGGGCAAGGCACAGACTTGAAGAGTTGGGCTAGAGGGTGCCATAGGGCATAACACCTCAGTGACTCCTTCCCCAGCCCTGTGCTCTTAGCTCTGGCTGTGGATGGGAATCTCTGGGTCACCCGGTCAGTAGAGGGTAGAAGATGGGACTGTGCAGCCTGGGAGGAAAACTAGCTCTATTCTCTTTAACCCACATGGACTAAGGATCAGCCCAGAGAATCCAAAGCCTTTTCCAGGACCATAATAGGTGATTTCTCTCCAAAGCTTAACAGTGAGTATCAGTTTAAATCTACCGAGAGCGAGGGTTTTATTAGAACAGCATTCCAGAGCTACTACCCGCCTTCCACTGGGGAGCTCTGTTTCTAATCTCCGAGATGTCAAACAATTTTAAAGGTGCAGAAGCTCAGTTTCACCAGCTAGAAGTGCAGTGACCAGTGATGGAGAAAATGTGGCCACCAGCTTTCCCACAGCAAAATGCTCAAGGCAGCTTCAGGGCACCCCTAATCCCCACCCCCGACCTCAGACTCTGGTCCCCTGTTCTACTTCCCAGCTCCAAGAACATCTGGTCCTGAAACTAGGGGTGCTATTATCTGCCCACTCAGACCCTTTGGGAGGGGGTGGAGCGTGAGCATGTCCACACCCTCAGGCATGCCCACCTCTCTTATTCAGACACCTAGCTCCTGGAATCACAGGCCACTGCCAGGTCCCCGTTGCCCACGTTCCCTGCCAGGCAAGCCTATTCTGCAATGCCACCTCCCAGGCAGGGATGGCCACACTTTGCAAGCAAAAAGAACACTAACAATAACTTGTCTTGTGAAGCTCTTGACATTTCACACATCACTTCACATGCCCCATCTCACTGGAACTTCATCTTACCAAGTTTTTAAGGTAGGACCCTTACCCTTTTTTACAGATGAGGAAACTGAGGCTTGTCAGGGTGAAGGGGGTGTTCCCTCAATGGGAGAACTGGTACTAGATTCTCAGCCAAGGGTTCTCTGTTCTCTCTGCTGCCTAGTGTTTCAGGGTGTAGGGGAAGCAGATGACATTGAAGCCCCTTCTTTCACCCTTGATCATGGGTGGTGAGAGGCATTAATTGCTCATCAGCCTTGGGTACTTGAGGACTCTCTCTTTGATGTCAGAAGTGTGCAAATCAGAAGCTTCCATCAGCCAAGCATCTCATTTTAATTCTCTCTCCTAAAGAGATTTGCTGTTGAAGCTACTCTCCTGTGCCCACTTAACTTCTGCCTCCTGGTTTTTAGGGTAAAGAGCCTGCCTCTGGTAATCTGTTCTTCTCAGAAGCGTTGGTGAGATGAGGGCAGCCTTTGAAATCCTTTTTGTGTTTGTGACCGTGGCCACTCAGTGGGTTATTTAATAATGTGCTCTGTGGGAGGGAAAGCCCTCTGACCTTTCAACCATGATGCAATAGGACTGGGCCCTGCCTTGCCTGGCCTTGGGTCACAACAAGGCAGGGACTAGCCTTACTCTCGGGGTTCAGGGGGAATGCTTTCCCTGGTAAAGCCAGCTCGGGGAACAGCAGTCTCTCCAGACCAAAATTGGAAAACTTTGAGGTGGCCCTGACAGGCGCAGGCCTGGTTGACCTCCAGGGGCCCTTCGATTCTGCAGGGGTGGGAGGCCGGTGAAGTTGCCTCAGGGCAACTGAGGATCAGGGCAGGTGCAGGGGCCCACTGAAGCCTCAGGAGCACGAGGCCCCCGTTACATCCCAGCTGATGCCATCCCAGTGCGGGTCAAGGAAGCTCACCTGAAGCCTGGCCAAGGACACTTGACTCCAATGTTCAGTCTGAGTTGTCAGAAAAGACCTGACACATGGGTGTTACTGAGCAGCAGAGAGGAGCCTCAAACCACAATCATCATCACTCCTCTCGGGGCTTGTTGACTTTCCCCAACAGTGGCAGATTCAGAGGTGGACTATTGGGTGGAGGTCATTTTTGTGGACACTACTTCTTGCCTCTAGTAAAATGTATTTCACTCCACCAAGCTCCTTCCTTGTGTCCCAAGATGTTCCACAAAGGGGCCCCTGGAGCCACTCTCTCAGGCTGGACACAGAGCTGGTGGATGATTCCAGCCTGGAGGGGGAGGTCAGCTCCCTCCCTGTGCTCCTGGTAGGAAAGTCCCTGGGACCTGCGGAGAGACCTTCTATCAAGCAAAGTCCCAAAGTTCCCTCTGTGAAAACCAGCCCTCCACTTTTAAAGTGCCTCCTCTTTATGGAACTGTGTTATTCAGCACTTGTGCTCTCATGGGAGAGTGAGAAAAGCATATTTTGTCCTTCGCTCCTGGTTATTTAGGTGCTGAGGTCAGCTAAGGTATAAACTGCTTCCTGGATCACCATTCTTGAATCGGTCACCAACGGTCCACAGCCCTGAGAAGATCACAGGCAGTGGGAAAGCAGATGGGCAAACAGACAGCTATAAGAGAGTGTGATCTGGCATACAATGGGGGCTTGGACAAAGCACTGGGCAGACAAGGGAGGTGGTCTTGCCTAATGCCTGTGGGGGCAAAAGAGGGCACTGCTTGGTAAGAAGGCTGAATGCGTGCCCAGAAGAGGCAAATGGGGGTGGGGGTGGGAGGATGGGGAGGGGATTTGGAAGGGAGGACCAGCAGAGCTGACCCCAATGCGTTGTAATTCCTAAGATGACTCCTTGGGTCACAGGCTGGGCCTTTTCCTGCTCCTGGGAGAGGATTCTTAGCCATAGGCTTTTGATAAAGGTATGAATTAGGATTGTTGGGTGCAAGGAAAAGAAACCAAATTAAGCAAAGAAGGAAAACATAAAGGAGAGCTTGGAGAATTTCACAGAATGAGCAGGAAATCTGGAGAAACTGGGCTTAGGAAAATAGGAACCAAGAGAGGCAGCCAGCAGCCAGCAGGTCGAGGTCACATCACAGAAACACCACCACCACAGCCACGGGGATCTCTCAAGTGTTCCTGCATCTTGGCATCTTTCCTTCACGGGTCTCAGTCCCAAATGGCACAGGCTTGGATCTCGGCCTCCATTCTGATCTCTGGCTCTGGGCATCTGGGGAAGGGAGGCTCAGAGAACTTAAGGAACAGGGATCCAGCCCTCCCCAGTGGTCTCTGTCTTGGTTGTCGGGCTGCTTCATGTGGGCAATGGGCAGCAGTTGCCAGGAAGAACCTTCAGTTCTTCCAGCAGTTTCATCCTCACACTTAAGCTATGGAAAATTCAGTAACAGCCTGAGGTGGGTGAGTCCCAGGGGGCAGCTGGGTAGGCACAGAGGTTAATTTTCTACTTTCTGCCTTTTCTAATAGAACTAATTCATTTCTTTCTATGGTCTTTTGAGAAAATGTCTTTTTGTCATCTGGAGGCATAGAGATGCTAATATGTACTATATGTGATGGGGGTCAGGGAATCCTGAAAAGAACATAATGAGAACCCCTCTGTAAAGGAATTTTAATGTTCATAATTTATTGTCTATTATATGTCAGGTACTGGGTTATGTACATTTTACATGCATCAAGAAGTAAACAATTATTTTTAAATCTGCTTATATACTATTTGTAATAGCCTCAAACTAGAAACTACTAAGTTCCACCAACTGAAGAATAAATAAATTAAAGTGCAGCATATGCATATAATGGAATATCATGCACCAGCATTCTCAGAGTGTGGGCCACAGACCCTTCAGGGTCCCTGGGATACTTTCAGGGGATCTGTGAGGTCAGAACAATTCTCATAATAATTCTAAGGCATTATTTGCCTTTTCCACTCTATTGATATTTGCATTAATGGTGCAAAAGCAATAGTGGATCAAACTGCTGATGTTTAGCACAAATCAAGGCAGGGGCACCAACATGTACTAGTAGTCATATTCTCCATTGCCATATACTCTCAGTAAAAAATTGCCACTTTCACTTAAGAATGAGCTTGATGAAGCAGTAAAAATCATTCATTTAAAGTCTCAACCCTTGAGTACATCGTTTTAATATTCTGTGTGACAAAATAGGAAGAATGCATAAAGCACTTCTGCTGCACAACAAAGTACAATGGATGTCTTGAGGAAAAGCATTTCTGTGATTGCTCGAGTTGCCATTTGAACTAGCCACTTCCTTGTGCACAATTCTCGGTGCACATACGCAAGAGATTCTTGGATTAAGAATGGAATTGTTGGGAAGCAGGTGTGGCTCAGTGGATGGAGTCCCCGTTTACCATATGGGAGGCCCGGGTTCGCGTCCCGAGGCCTCCTTGTGAGGGCACGCCGGCCTGAGCGGCCTGAGTTGCCTGAGCGGTGCGGTGGGCTGATGCAGCAACCTCACAGCAGGAAGCGAGTGTGGCTCAATGGATAGAGCACCCGTTTACCATATGAGAGGCCCCGGTTCGATTCCCAGCGCCTCCTTGTGAGGGCAGGTCGGCTCGCGCAGCGCCGTGGGCTGATGCGGCAGGACCTCACAGCAAGGGGGAGATAAGCAGACACAGAGAAAGACACGCAGCGAATGGACACAGCAGCACAAGCAGCAAGGGGGGATAAATAAATAAAATAAATAAATCTTAAAAAAAAAAAAAAAGAATGGAATTGCTGGGTCATAGAGTTTGGACATAATCAACTTGAAAAAATGTCCAACTGTTTTCCAAAGTACTTATACTAAATTACATTCCTACAAGGAAAGTATGGAATGTATACAAGATCCTGTGAATCCACATTCTCTCTAACACTTGGTATTGTCAAATTTTACATCCACCACCGCCCCCAACGAATGGTTGTAAAATGGCATTTCATTGTAGTCTTGATTTGTGTTTTATGATCATTAATGAAGTTGAATGTGTTCATTGGCCATAAATTTTGCCTGCCATTGCTAATTTTCAATCAACCCAGTTAGCCAATGTCACACACACACACACACACACACATACACACAAAACATTAAGGGAAGTGGATGTGGCTCAGGTGATTTGGCACCACCCTCCCACATGGGAAATCTCGGGTTCAGTTCCTGGTGCCTCCTAAAAAAGAGAAGACGAGCAGACACAGAGAGCAGACAGTGAGCACAAATAATAGGGGAAGGAGGGGAACAAATAAATAAATGAATAAATATTTAAAAAAAAAAAAATTTAGATGAGCAAACATGGTACCAGCCAGGGATGGGAGAGGTGGCTTAGTATACCATATATCATACTTCATAAGATTTCATCAATTGTAAAGTACACCATCAATTTAGTATAGATTTTCAGGGGAGAAAATGACACATCAAATTATACAACTTTTTAACAATCACATACCATTTTGTTCTTTAATATCACCATCTAAAATTGAATCTACATTTTCTTTGCATTCAGGGTCTAAAGTTTTTTCCCAGTTGGGGCAAATACTATCAGAGAAATGTAGATTTATGGAGTTTGTGCCTTGTGAACTTGACTTCCTGATTAAGACAGTTAATAAGCCAGGTTTTGCATACACGTCCTATCTGGTTAAACTCATGGTTTTGTTTTCTCTGTAAATGAATTACATAGTACTAGAACTCTGAAAACTAGCCAGGCACTTTTTGCTGATGGATGCTTCATGATAATCTTTCACAAGGCACAAATTAGCCACAGCAGCTTCCCCCAGCTCTCGATTCTGCGACCTGTTTGGAGAGATTTGATTAAGTTTGCACAGCCCAGTATTGACAATCACGTCACAACACACTCCTCTATTTGCTGCTAGCAAAATTTTGTTAACATCAGTTGAAAGCCACAACCCAATCTGAGAAATGTTCAAAAGTGAAAGAGTATGCATCTTATTATTCTCCTAATTATTTATTAAATTTTAACTAAAAATATATCTATATCTAGACCTATATCTATAAAAGCAGCCAACATTTATTGAACATCCACTAGGTGCCAAGTTCTATGTCAGGGACTATCCATTCATTATCTCTAATCTTCATAATTCTGTGAGATAGGTGACATTTTCTCATTTTAAAGATGAGGAGACTTATGTTTAAAGACGCAAGATGACTTCACTGAAACTCAGTGGGAGAATCAGGGTTCAAATTCAGATCTATCTGGCTTCAAAGCCCATGAACTTTGTTCATGGCATAAAGGCACAAATGTCAAAGATGGTGATTCTATTTTTTTTAAACAAATCAATTTTATTGATACATATTAATAAAGCATACAATTTATCCAAAGTGTACAATCAATGGTATTTGGTATAAGTGATGTGCTTTCATCACTTCAATCATTATTAAAGCATTTTCATTATTTCAATAGTAATAATAATAAACAAAAAAACCCAGACAAACAAACAAGAAAATTCCTCACCTCTCAATCTCTCTGTTTCCCCTGCTGTACATAGCTGCTATTTCTGGCTATTCTTGCACAATTATTTATTTGCTTATTAAGCAGTTTTATTGAGATATATTCACATGCCATATGATCTATCCAAAGTGTATAATCAACAGCTTTTAGTATAATCACAATGTTGTGCATTCATCATCTCAAAAATTTTAGAAAAATTTCATTACTCCAAAAAGAGACTCTACACCTCTTAGCATTCCTTCTTCAGCCCTACATAACCACTAATCTAATTCAGCTTTATAAATTGATTTATATTTACATTTTATATCAATGGAATCATACAATATGTAGTACAATGGAATCATACAATATGTAGTACTCTGTGTCTGGTCTCCTTCACTTAGTATAACGGGTTTTTTTTTGTCTGATATTAATATTTTGTAGTATTAACCTACATTTGTTCAGCCTCAAAGAAAAATGGTTTCATATATGCAATTTTACCCATATTCGTATTTCACATATTTATATTTCATATAATATATTTCGTTCATAATAGGGCAATCATACAATATTTGTCCTTTTGTGTCTGGCTTGCTTCATTCAACCTAATGTCCTCCAGGTTCATGGCATAAAGGCACACATGTCAAAGATGATGATTCTATTTTTTTAGGTACCAAACTGAATGGACTGCTACTGGGTAAGACCTAAGACAAACTATGTTTCTAAGGTTGGATGTCTCCCTTTATGAAGAGGTTATTTGCAGGGACAATGGAGAGATTTACACGTGAGTTGAGCTATGTTGAAAATAACAAGATATTTACTCCTAATCCTGTTAAGCTATTTGAGCTCTGTGCAAACTGAGTAGAGAGGGCATGTTATTTGGCCTGAGTACAAGAGGGTCTAATGTTGCTCTTGTCATCTTCCCCATCTTCCCAACTCAGCCAGGGCTTAGGGTCATTTTTTCTAGTGTTAGTGTGTGCAAAACCCTAACTTTTTTTGTTTTGATGAAAAGTTATAAAACACATATGCTGGCTGTCAACAAAGAGGCTCAGGTTTGGCCCTGGAAATGTACTTCTTTTCCTTGACTGTTTTCAAGTCCGGAAAGAGGAGGTGCTCTAGCTAGGGGGGGCTACATGCAGTAGCGATCCAAGCTTAGGGTCTTGTGATTTACACGGGTCTGGTTTGGAACTCTCAAAAGAGACCTGTGGAGGAGGTGGGAGGGCCAATAGGTGTATTCCCCACCATTAGACAGGAGGAGCCCTAAGCTATCCTGGGCAAATAAAAACCTGTTGTGTCTTCAGACCTTCCTAGAAGAGCACGTCCCTTCTTCTCCCTCAAATGTATGAGAGTCCGCGTAGTCACAAACTTTACCACCAAACACACCTTTTATAACTTTTCCACCACGGGCTTCTTCTTTTGAAGGATTTTGTCCAAGGTGGATGTTGGCTTTTAAAATTCTCTATGAATTAGATATGATCAGAAGAAAAGAGAATTCCAGCCCAAAGCAAAAGAACTTGAGAGTTTCCTCAGCCTTCTTGGCAACCTTATCTATGGTAAAACATAATTTTCTTTACGAATTTTCTGGAAATGTGAAAAATAACCCCATAGTTCCAGTCACTACCTTTTCTGATACCCCCCCACCCCCGCCCCAGGGCTCCAGTGACCTAGATTTGAAACCCCTGGTCTAATTCATTTAACTTTCTGGTCGACCTTGGGGAGGAATCACGGCTCCTACCTTGGATCAAGCCAATGGACATGTAAAAAGATACCATATTTCTTCAATTCAGAGATGCCCCGTCAATATTTTTTAGTGAGGTATAATTTACATACAGCAAAACTCATACATTTTCATTACAATTTTATGAGTTTTGACAAATGTGCAGTCATATAAACACCACCACAATCAAGATATAGAACAGTACCATCTCCACAAAAACTTCCCTTGTGCCGCAATGTCATCATCTTTTCCCTCCACTTCTAGCCGTGGCAACCATTGATCCATTCTTTGTCCCTATTTTTTTCTCTTTTACAGAATGCTACATAAATAGAATCATACCGATTGTAGCCTTTTGTGTCTGTCTTCTTTCACACAGCAAAATGAATTTGGGAATTATCCATGTTGTTGCATGTATCAGTAGTTTGCTCCTTTTTAGCTGCTGAGTAGTATTGCATTGCCTGGAGGTAGTACAGTTTGTTTATCCATTCACCAGTTAATAGATATTTGTTTTTTTTCCCCACATTTGGTGATTTTGAATAAAATCACTATAAATCTGTGTACAGGTTTTTGTGTGAAAATAAGTTTCCATATCTCTTGGATAAATACCTAGAGTGGGATTGCTGGGTCTCATAGTTAGTATGTATTAGACTTCCTAAGAAACTACCAAATTATTTCCCAAAGTGGCTAAAACATATTGTACTCCCAACAGTACTGTATGAGTTGTACTTGCCCTCATCCTCACCAGGTCTTGATATTGTCAGGGTTTTTTTTTTGTTGTTGTTTATAAAATTTAGCCATTCTAATAGGTGTGTAGTGGTATTACATTGTGATTTTAATTTGCATTTCTCTAATGAGTAATGATGCTGAGTATCCTTTCATGGGCTTATTTGCCATCTATATATGTTCTTTGGTGAGGTGCCTGTTCAAATCTTCAGTCCATTTAAAAAATGGGATTACTTTCTTATTGAACTTTGAGAGAGTTCTTTATATATTCTGAATACAAGTCCTTTGATAGATAAGTGTTTTGCAAATATGTTCTCCGTCTGCAGCTGTCTTTTCATTTTCTTAGCAGTGGCATTTTCAGAGCAGAAGTTTTTACTTTTAATAGAGTCCTATTTATCAATTTTTCCTTTATGAACTATGCTTTGGTGTCATAGCTAAGAAATTTTTGCTGAACCAATATGATGAAAATTTTCTCCTATGTTTTCTCCTAGGAGTTTTAGAGTTCTGGATTTTATATTTAGGTCTATGATCCATTTTGAGTTAATTTTTGTACAAGATATGGGATATGGGTCAAGATCCTTTTTTTTCCCTTGCAAAATGTTCCAGCAAAATTTGTTGAAAAGACTGTCCTTTTCAGGGAAATGAATAACAACATGAAACACAAACGTGAATTATGGACATCTCCATTAAATTGCTTTTGCACATTTGCCAAAAATCAATTGACTATAGGTGTGTGGCTCTATTTCTAGGCCCTCTTCTCTGTTACATTGTCTTGATTACTCTAGCTTCACAGTAGGTATTAAAATAAGGTAGTGTGAATCCTCCTACTTTATTTTTCTTTTTCAGAGTTGTTTTGGCTATTCTAGGACCTTTACCTTTCCATATAAATTTTAGAGTCAGCTTGTTAATTTCTACAAAAAGTCCTGCAGTGATTTTGATTGGGATTTCTTTGAATTTATTGCTCGAGGAGAACTGATACTTTAACAGAATTTAATCATCCAATCGGCATATCACTCCATTTATTTGGATCTTCTTTAATTTCTTTCATTAGCGATTTGTAGTTTTCAGCAGACAGATTATACCTATATTTTGTAAAATTTATACCTAAGTATTTAATGGTTTTTGGTGCTATTGTAAATGGTGCTGCTTTTTAATTTTCAGTTTCCACTTGTCCATAGACATGCTATTGATTTTTGTGTATTGACCTATGTCTTCCAACCTTGCCAAACTTATTAGTTCCAAGAGCATTCTTTAAGATTCCTTGGGATATTTCCAGGAAATAGCACCCAAGTAGGTAGGCAGGGCTCAACTCTCTCACAAAAACAACAGAGGAAGGGCAAAGAGCTATCCGAGAGAGCTGCTTTGGGGATCTGCAGATCAGGAGAGTGCTGCATATCATCCAGGAGGAAGAGGGACAGAAAGACAAAAAGGCCAAACGAAAACTATGAGTTACTCACCCCTGTGGCTGGGAACAGCACATACAGCCCACCCTCAAGGTGAATAGCCTCGGTAAAACCCCTGGCTCACTGCAGTCAACTGAGTTGGGAAAGAACCTTCTCTTCCCTGGGAGGAAGAGGGGTTGGGTGGAGGGCGGAAAGTGGTTTCTCTTCAATGAGTTTGGCCAGCTGAGCCCTCTTTGAATCTCAAAAAAGACCCCAACCAACACTGAAGTGGCCCCGGGAGAGGGGAGGGGGATCTGATCAGGCAGGCTGTCACAGCCAACCATCCTGGGAGAAAGAGGAACTAGGAGAGAAGGAAGACAACAGAGGTAGCCAGCAAACTGTTAGAAGCCCAACTCGCCTTGAGGGAAGGGGACAGGGAGAGCCAGATAAGCTTTCAGAAACCTACCTAACCTGTGGAGTGGGTGTAGTTCAGTGTAAGAATGCCTGCCTTGCATATACTAGGTCCCTGATTCAATTCCTGGTACCTCCTAAGAGAAGGGAACCAGAGAGGATCCACTGGATTGTCAGGTGCTCAGCTGGCACCTTATGACAGTGAATTTATAGACTGAGATTTTTTTTTAGGCTTTTCAATCTATTTTTTATTTATTACTATTTTTTATATTAGTTTTTTGTTCTTTATTTTATTCATGAAAACCAGGTACCTTACCTGTGGAGGGCAGGCTGCAGGGTGATTGATGAGCACCAGCAGCCTAAGATGGTTCTCAGGAGCCTAAAAGGGAAGCCTATTGTTCCTGGGATGTTTTGTTTGTTTGTTTATTGTTTTTCTCTTTCTTTGTTTCCTTTTTTCCTTTTCCTTATTTTTTCTCCTTAGTTTCTTTTTTTATTTTATTTTATTTTTTTAGGATTTATTTATTTTTTATTAATAAATAATAAATATTTATTATTTATTATTTGTTTCCTCATCTTCTCTTTAAGAGGAACTGGAACCAAACCTGAACCTCCCATGTGTCAGAGAGGCACTCAATCCCTTGAGCCACCTCAGCCCTCCTTATTTTCTTTATTTGTTTTCTTTCTAACATATTTTCCTCTTCCATTGCTTTTCGTTCATTCCACTTTTTCTTGTTTGGTCTTCTTTTTTTTTTCTTTCTCTTTCTGTTTTTTTTTCTCTTCTCTTCTCATCTTTCTGGCCTTTTATTTTATTCTATTTTTTTTCTTGTTTCATTTTTTTTAATCCACATTTTTAATTTTTATTCCTTTGTATTTTTTGTGATTTTTCACTCTTATTACTTATCTATTTTCCTGGCTCTTTTATGGTTCCTTTTCTATCTTTATTATTATTACTATTATTCTCTTTTCTTTTCTCTCCTTCCTTTTCTATGGTCTTAATATTTTTTCAAGGGAACACAGACAGCTACAAGGACACAGACTAAGTGTAACCAAGTGTCAAAAAGGAACCTTAACACAAAACAAAACAAAATAAAATCCCAGAGTAGAAAGAGAAGCTAACCATCTGAATAAGCCCATCAAGATAAGCAGATGCCTAGACACCAACAAAAAATTACAAGCCACACTAAGAAACAGGAACACTTGGGTCAGTCTAATGAACAAACTGAAAAACAGGAGGAGATGCAGAACATGGAACAACTAATCAAGGATGTCCAAACAAATACCATGAATCAACTTAATGAAGTGAAGGAAGATATAAAGGATATTAAGAAGATACTGGGGAAACATACTGAAGAAATTGTAAACATGCTTAAAAAGATTACTGATCTGATGGTGATGAATGGCACAATGCAAGAAATGAAAAATACATTGGAAGCACATAACAGCAGATTTGAACAGGCAGAAGAAATAATTAGTGATGTCAAAGATAGTACATCTGAAATCAGACAGATAGTAGAACAAATAGACAAAAAGATAGAAAAAAATTCAGCAGGGACTCAGGGAATTGAATGACAACATGAAACACACAAACGTGAATTATGGGCATCCCAGAAGGAGAAGAGAAGGGAAAGGGGGCAGAAGGAGTGTTGGAGGAAACAATGGCTGAAAAATTCCCAACTCTCTTGAGGGACATGGATGTACATGTCCAGGAAAAGCAGCACACTCCAACAGTATAAATCCTTACAGGCCTACCCTGAGACATATATATATATAATTGTCAAATGCTCAAGACAAAGAGAATACTGAAAGTAGCAAGCAAAAAGAGATCCATCACATACAAGGGAAGCTTGATAAGATTAAATGCTGATTTTTCATCTGAAACCATGGAGGTGAGAAGGCAGTGGTATCACATAGTTAAGGTGCTAAAAGAAAAAACTGTCAGCCAAGAATTCTGTATCCAGCAAAGCTAGCATTCAAAAATGAGAGAAAATTCAAAATATTCACAGATAAGCAGAAATTAAGAGAGTTTGTCAACAAGAAACCTGCCCTTCAAGAAATACTAAAGGGAGTTCTGCAGGTTGAAAGGAAAAAACAGGAGAGAGAAGTTTGGAGGATAGTGTAGAAAGGAAGATTTTTAGTAAGAAAAACTAAAAAGATAAAAGAGAAATAAAAACAAAAAAAGACATATATAAACCTAAAGAAAATATGGCTAATGTAAGTACTGCCTTGACAATAATAACATTGAATGTTATAGGATTAAACCCTCCAGTCAAAAGACACAGATTGGCAGAATGGATAAGGAAATATGGCCCATCAATATGCTGTCTAACAAGAAACTCACCTTAGACCCAAGAACTCAAAGAGGTTGCAAGTGAATGGTTGAAAAAATATTTTACATGCAAACAATAACCAAAAAAGGGTGGGAGTAGCTATATAAATATCAGACAAAATAGACTTTCAATGCAAAACTATTGTAAGAGACAAAGAAGGACACTACATATTAATAAAAGGGATAATCTATCAACAAGAAAGAACAATCTAAACATTTATGCACCTAACCAGGGTGCCCCAAAATACCTGAGGCAAACCTTGGAAAAACTAAGTGGAGAAATTAGATGCCTCTATGATTATAGTGGGAGACTTTAATACACCTTTATCACCATTAGACAGAACATCTCGACAGAAGGTCAATAAAGAAACAGAGACCATGAATAATACATTAGAGAATCTAGATATAATAGACATATACAGAACATTACATCCGAATACAGCAGGGTATACATTCTTCTCGAATGCATAAGGATCATTCTCCAGGATAGACCACATGCTAGGTCACAGAACAACTCTCAATGAATTCAGAAAGATTGAAATTATACAAAGTATTTCTCTGGCCATAGGAAATTAATAAGGGGCAAAGAACCAGAACAGGCACAAAAATATGGAAGTTAAACAACACACTCTTAGACAAGCAGTGGGTCAAGAAGAAAATTGCAAAAGAAATCAGTAACTCCTTGAAATGAATGAAAATGAGAACACATATGAAAACCTATGGGATGCAGCAAAAGCAGAACTGAGAGGGAAATTTATAACCATAAATGCCTACATTAAAAAAGAAGAAAGAGCTAAAATCAAAGACCTAACTGCACACCTGGAGGAACTAGAAAAAGAACAACAAACTAATCCCAAAGCAAGCAGAAAGAAGGAAGTAACAAAGATTAGAGCAGAACTAAATGAAATTGAGAATAAAACATTTTTTTAAAGCACTAGAAAAAATTAACAAAACCAAAAGCTGTTTTTTTGAGAAGATCAATAAAATTGACAAACCCTTAACTAGGTTTGTAGAAAAAAAAAAAAGAGAGAAGGTCCAGGTGAAAACCATGGACCCCTCAGTAAGTCCACACTATACTGTGTATTCTTTAATAAACATATGACACCCACACCAACATGTCCCCACAAGAATAATGCTTTTTGAATTTCAATTCAAGCTCATGGACCCCTTGTTAAGAACCCCTGGAGTAAAATATCCAGGAATAAATTTATCCAGGGAGGTGAAATTATAAAAAATGCTACAAAACATTGCTGCAAGAAATCAAGGAGAACCTAAATAAATAGAAGGACTTCTGTGTTCATAGAGTGGAGGACTTAATCTCGTTGGGATGTCAATTCTCTCCAAAGCGGTTTGCAGATTCAACACAGTCGCAATCAAAATCTCAATGGCCTTCTTTGTGGAAATGGAAAAAACAGTCATCAAATTCCTATGGAAGGGAAGGGGCCCTGAATAGCCAAAACCACCTTTAAAAAAGAACAAAGTTGGGGGACTCACACTGCCCAATTTCAAAACTGATTACAAAGCCACAGTAATCAAAACAGCACTGTTCTGGCACATGGACAGACATAGACCAATGGAAAAAATTGAGAGCTCAGAAATCAGCCCCCACATCTATGGCCAATTGATTTTCGACAAAGGAATCAAGTGCACTCAGTGGAGAAAGAACAGTCTCTTCAAAAAATTGTGCTGGGAAAACTGGACGCCTCATGTGCAAAAGAATGAAGATGAACCCCTACCTCACACCACATACAAAGACTGACTCAGAATGGATCAAAGACCTAAATATAAGAACCAAAACTATAGAACTCCTAGAGGAAAATGCAGAGAAGCATCTTTGGGACTTTGTGTTAGGCAATGGTTTCTTGGACTTCATACCAGTGGCACAAGCCACTTTTTGATGGGCATGAGCCACTTTTTGATGGGACATCATCAAAATTAAAAACTTTTGAGTCTCAAAGGACTTCATCAAGAAAGTGAAAAGACAACCTACAGAATGGGGGAAAATGTTTGGAGATTATATGTCTGATAAGGGCTTGATATCAGAAGAACTACAACTGAACAGCAAGGGGAGAAACAACCCAATTTTAAAGTGGGCAGAAAATTGAACAGGCATTTCTCCAAAGAGAATGTATAAATGGCCAATAAGCACATGAAAAGATGCTCCATGTCATTAGCCATTAGGGACATACAAATCAAAACCACCATGAGTTAGATACCACTTTATACCTATGAGGATGGCTATTATCATTATTTTTAATGGAAAATAACAGGTGAGAACACAGAGAAATAGGAGCCCTTGCATATTCTTGATGGGAATGTCAAATAGTGCAGCCACTGTGGAAGACAGTTTGGCGGTTCCTCAGAAAGTTAAATATGGAATTACCTTATGACCAAATGATCCTACTTCTGGGTATGCGCCCAGAAGAATTGAAAGCAGGGGCTTGGGTGGATATCTGTACCCTGGTATTCATAGCAGCATTATTTACAATAGCCAAATGAATGGAGAAAAAAATGGTCCATCCACACAATGGAATATTATTCATCCCTTAAAAAGGAATGAAGCCCTGACATGTGCTGAAACATGGATGAACCTTGAGGACATCAGGTTGTGTGAAATAAGCCAGGCCCAAAAGGGCAAATAATGTGCGCTCTCACTTATATGAAATAATCAGAACATGCACATTTATAGAGACAGAAAGAAGATTAGGGGTTTCCCTGGACAGATGTGAGGGAGGGGAAGGGAAGTCACTGCTTCATGGGTGCGGAGGAGTTTCTGTTTGGGGTGACAAAAGGGTTTTGGTCACAACACCATGAATATAATTAACCCCGCTCTGGCCGGGTAGAGATGCACAAGTGGAGCTCAGAGCCCAGGCCCAAACCCGACGTGGTGGAAGCCATTATGGAGTACGTGTACATGGGGTGGATCCACATCAGCACGAGCAGTGTGCACAAGGAGCTGGAGCTTTTTTTTTTTTT
>JAQZBX010006814.1:14677-52229 GCA_029593785.1 Cabassous unicinctus | reverse complement strand
GGGGGGGCGGGGAGGGTTGAATCTGCTTGAGGACAGGGTCGTGTGTTTCCAGTTCACACAAAAGGGAAAGGGCTGGAGATGGTGGTGGCCCTCATGAGTCAATAGTGAACTGATGGGGAAGATGTGGGCTTTGCAGCCAGAGACTTGGCTTTAGAGTTCTGCTCTACCCCTTACTGAGTGACTTTGGGCAGGGTTGTAAGGCCCAGTTTCCTCATCTGTAAAACAACAACAATAATAATAATTGTTATTATTCCATAAGGTTGTAGGAAGGATTAAACGAAATAGTGCAAGCAAAAGACCCAGCAGAGTAGAAGGGAGTGTTCAGCGCTGCATAATCACTTCCTTTGTTGGTCCAGCCAGGGAGAGCCGAGGAACAGAGAACTCAGAGAGCCCCTGCTGTGTCCTCCCACCCCACAGTCCTCCCCCAACCTGTGCCTGCCCCCAGGGCCACCCACAATCTGATATACCCAACCTAGAAACCCACTTACCACCCTAGACATCTCTCTCGTCACTAAAGGCTATGAGTTCTCCCAGCCACGGCTCCTTCTCCATCTCTCTTCCCCCCCTGCTTGGTCTGAGAAGCCTCGTTCGCTTCTTGAACAGTGGCAGTGCCACGGGCTGCCTCCCACCCGATCTTTCTGAAACACCAACCTGATCTCATGGGCTCCCTGGCTTAAGACTGCCCAACTTGCTGTTTATCTACAAGACAAAGTCCAAATGTCTTTGGGAGTAATTATGGCTCTCTAGGACCTGACTCTTCACTGTTTCTACCTTGATTCCTACCTGGTGCTGAATCTTCAACAGCTTTATGGGGATTCTTGTCTTTGTGCGGTAGACATGCTGTTCCCCCTTTCTGGTATGCTGTTATTGATGGTGATGATGGTGATGATGATAATGTGGACGGAGGATGATAATCATAATAACCACCATGGATTGGGCATTTACAATATACCATTCTCTGTGCTAAGTGCTTCACATTCATAGTCTGCCTTTCCCCAGCCTTGGTCACCTGCTGAACTCATTATGAGCTCTCAGAATACATCTTTCTCTTTATTCACATGAGTGCTTCCACATGTGTCATGTGTCCCTTACCTACAGGGGGAGCCCACGTTGGCCTGGCCATCTCCCCACCTCCTACTCAGTTTTAAAGCCCAGCTCAGAGCTGCTTTCTGTGAGGCTTGGCCTCTCTCTTCACTTCCCCAGCAGTTGATCACTCTTGCCTTGGCACCATTACAACACCTTTTACAGACACCCATCGTATTGTAAATACTTACCCAGCTGATGGTGAGATTCATGGGGAGAGGGTCATGCCACTCATTTCTGCATCTCCAGAGCAAAGCACAGTACCTGGCACTAATTAGGTACCCAAACATGTTTGCTGAGTGCACTGAAGGTGAAAATGAGGACATGCGTCAGTAGGCAGCCCCTGCCTTCCTCCGGTGCCACAGGGCAAGTTTTTCCTTCAGCAACGGCAGTACGAAACATGCTCTGTGAATTGCAGCCTGATTGTGGCTGTATTACATCCTCATCCTAACACTGAGCTATTTTTGACAGATCCCAAAGGCAAGCCATCCATCCCCACTGGAGAACCCACAGGCGAGTAAGAGGATGAACATCCTCCTTGCTTGACAAGAATGTTTGTAAAATGCCCTGTGTTGGGGTGGGGGCCAAGAAACATGCTCGTTGCCTGTCCCGACTCAGCCCTTCCCATTCCTCCACATCATGGAGCCAGAAACTTTGCTTTAAGGGAACGATTCCATCTGGCTCAGAAAGTCCTGAGCAGAGCTGTAGGCACACGTGCAGATTTGTGCCTTAGGTGATGGAATTCCTTCTGAAAATTTTCACGGGTCAGAATGCTGCAGACTTTATAATCAAAAACTCTTTCCTTGCTCTCTTCTTCTCCCTCCACCTCTATCCAATTTCTGCTTTTTCTTACTTCTTATTTTTGCCTCTCTTTCCTTTGCCTTGCAGTGTTTTTGTAAAATTCTCCCCTCCCTGACCTCACCTAATCTCTGACATTTAGTGCAGAATGCCTTCCATTCTGTTTAAAAGCTTTTTTCTCTCAATCAGGCTTCTATTGGGACCAGCCTGTGCATCCAGAGTTGGGTTAAGCCCTAGGGGCATGCAGTTGGGAGAAGAAAGAACTTTCACATGATTTATAGGCTTGTGACCATTTGACTTATAGATATGAATGCTGAGCCATTCAGAAGAAAAGTAAAAACAATCCCATAAAAGATCACCAGATATTTTGTCTGCAAGATTTCAGGGTTTTGATGTTAAGCAGAAAATATATGTGGATTATTGTCTGAATTTTTATTTTTTTGCTGAGTGTTTTAGGGATATTTAGATAATAGTCAATGTTTTCGTCTTGGATCAGTTTAAGTATTAAAAAAAAAGTTACCAGAGTATTGCATGCTTGTTGTAAAAAGTCCAAATGATAGGGAAGTCTACAGAGCAAAGGCTTGAGTGCCCCTTTACTCCCCCCGTCATGTCCCCCATCCCCCCCACAATTGTGTATGCTTTGGAGCATTTTCTTTTCTGTGTATTTGCATACACTCAGTTCTATCATTTTTTTCATAAGTGGAGATATTATACAAATCATTTTGTGACATTCATGTTTATTGGTAAATAGACCTTTTATTGGAAAATAGATCTTTCATGTCAGTGCATAAAAAACTATCTTGCTCTTCTAAACTACTGCAAAATGTTTCATAACATGGGCACACTATCATTTATTTAACCATTTCTCTAGGAAGGAGTGTTTTGGTTGCTTCTTTTCTTTTTTCTTTTTTCTTCCTTTCCTTTCCTTTCTTTTTTTCTCTTCCTGTTTTCCATTTTAAATAATAAAGCAATAAATACCCCTACACATATATTTTCCCAAGGTGTAGGTATTTCTGTAGGACATTATCAAGCTTTACAAGTTTTTCCCTGATTTCAAGTGAGATTGAGCATCCTTTTTTGGGGGGCTGGGGTGGGGATTTGTTTTTCTTTATTTCAAATTGTCTGTTAATTTGCTTTGTTTACTTTTCTTATGTGTTTTATATATTTTTCTCTTTAATTTTAATGGGCTTCTTTCTTAACATTTTGTCATGAAAATTTTCAAACATATGGAAAAGTTGGAAGTTGAAAAAGTTGCAAGAATCATATAATAAACATCCATTTACCCAGCATTTAGAATCTATAATTAACATTTTGCTGTATTTTCTTTATCACATGTTTTTCCTCTATAATCTCTTTAGTCATTCATCAACCCACCTTGTGTTTTTTTTTTTTTAAAGATTTATTTATTTATTTATTTATCCCCCACTTGCTGCTTGTGCTTGCTGTGTCCATTCACTGTGTGTCTTCTCCCTGTCTGCTTATCTTCCCCTTGCTGTGAGGTCCCACTGCATCAGCCCCTCGCGCCACGCGGGCCGGCCTGCCCTCACAAGGAGGCCCCGGGAAGCAAACCCGGGGCCTCCCATATGGTAAACGGGGGCTCTATCGACTGAGCCACTCCCGCCTCCCCCCACCTTGTTTTTTAAAATTCATTGCAAAGTAACTTGCAAATATCAGTACACTAAATACTTCAGATTGCTTATCATTAACTAGAATTTAATATTTGTTTGCAATTCCTTTAATTTTGGGGGGTAAAATTTACATACAGCAAAATGCATAAATCCTAAAAGTACCACTCAATGTGGTTCAAGTTTTTATATATTAAGAGCAGTAATCTTTCCCCTTTTATATGTATTACAAGTATTTTCTCCAAAACTAACACTGATGTTTTTACTTTGTTACAATATGCTTCAACACACAGAAATGGAAAATTTATATAGCCAATCTGTCAATAATTTTCTTGGTGGCTTCTGGGTTTTGTGTTTGCTTAGAAGACTTCTTCCATTCCAACATTGTTTTACAAATTCAATATTTTCTTTCAGTGCTTTGGGAGTTCTATTTTGAATTTTAAAAAATCCATATTAGATTATATTTTTGTGTATGGAATAATGTAACTTAAATTTTCCACTAGTTGCCCCAAAGCCATATACTGTTTTTAGAGTTACCTCCTGCAGTCTTCCACTGACGGTTTTCTCCAAAACTAGAGGAAGCTGGGAAAGTGAAGGAAGAAAGGCAACAAGAAGGTAGGAATGAGACAGGGCAGAATGGAGGAGAGACAGGGTGAGGTTTTTAGAGTGAAGGTTCTATGGGTCTCACTAAAATTTTTCTACAACAGTTGATTGAGGTTATGTATGGCATAAGACAGTGAAAACACAAGTTTGGTTTCCAAGAGTATCTCCACATTTTTTCTAGGAGAGTAGTTTCTGTTTCTTCTTGGTCTATACTTAACCTGTGAAAGAGTTGGAGTCAAGTTCATCAGCATCAGTGATTGATGAGTCTGTGGACATGTAAAGAGCCAGCAAGTGGAGAATCTGGCTTACACTGTGCTGATTCATTTTGAGGCAGAGTCCATGCAGCTTCTGGCGAGGTAGAATGACCTAGGGTAAGCATTACCATTTGAGAAACAAGGAAGCAAAAGAAATCTGGATGTGTGATTCTCTTGAGAGCATATCTAGAATACCTCATTCAACCTTGGAAACACTACTATTGTTTAGGGAGACAATCAGTTGGAGTGAATCAGAGAAACAGAAGAATTAATCACTTGTAAGAATATGTTATGACAATATATGCAAAAGTGTTTTGCAAATTGCACCATGTTACCCTAAAGTGAATTCTTTATTATTATTATTCATAATATAAGGAAAGAAGAAGAAAGTAAATGTGCTTTGGTTCCATGATAAACACTTGAAGGCATCCAGGCAAATGTATGCAGAGGTTCCCATATAGCATGCTTTTCTGCAACACACTTTATCCAGGATATACTCAGTAGATAATATTGTACCATACGACCCAGCCATTCTACTTTTAGGCATTTACCTGAGGGAAATGAAAGGATTTATCCATTCAAATTTACCGACTTGTACACAAATGCCCATAGCTGCTTTATTTGTAATAGCCCCAAACTGGAAACAACAAATTGTGGTATATGAATGGAATACTATTCAGCAATAAAAAGGAATGAACTACTCATAAACCCAACAGCATGGATGAATCTCAAAATAATTATGCTGAGTGAAAGAAGCCAAACAAAAAAAGCACATGCTATACAATTCCATTTATACAAAATTCTAGAAAATATGAAGTATGGGAGAAGGGGCGGAGGGGAGGGAATACAAAGGACACAAGGAACGTTTTGAGGGTGATGGATATGTTCATTATCTTAATTACAGTGATGGTCTCATGGGTGTGTCATAGGTGTGTGTGCATGGCAAAACTTTTCAAATGGTATGCTATAGACAGTATTTTCTTATATGTTATTTATTCCTCAATAAACCTATTTTTTGTTTGTTTGTTTTTTAAGGAGGTACTGGGGTTTGAACCCCGGACCTCATACATGGGAAGCAGACACTCAACCACTGGGGTACATCTGCTCCCTAAACTTATTTTAAAAAGATAATGTTGGAAGGAAGCTATTCACTTTGAAAAACATGATTTTTCACAAAAGATTGAAAATTAGAGTTTTTAAGCTAACAAGATTACTGTTGCATTCAATACACAATTTGAAAAGTCCAGTTTATACCGCATATTTTTAGAATTAAAAATTTCAAAAAACTTTTTTTCAGACTTGGAAAAGTCCGTGCTGATCATCCACGGGGTGGAAAATGAATCAAAGGGAAATATAAGAGATTTGAAGGCATCTATTCACCATGACTCTCTTATAGAAGTGGTTCTCCAAAGGGAAATTATAGAAGCCCCATTGCCATAGTCAATAAAATTCAACTATACAAAGACTGCAGCTAAGAACAGAACTTAAAACTTGTAAACGCTTTCATCCGAAGAGACAAGCTGTTCCAAACACCAATTAGCAGAGGCTCACACCACGTTCCTCACAGAAGGTACAATCATGGCTGGTTTTACAGATGGCGGACTGCGATCTGGAAGGCTCGGCAGCCTGCCGGGCTCACCTGGCGAGGCAGCGGCTGACTCAGGGGCGAGGCTTAGGAGTTCTGCCTCCTGGCCCTGCCCGCCCTTATGCTCACCCACAAAGAACTCCCTGGCCCTCGACCAGACCGAGCAGGGGGAAGAAACTCAGGGCTTAACCAGTTTGCTTTGCAACCGAGATGGTGTGAGAGGTGCCCCAAGGCTGGAAGCCCGGGTCCTTTCTTCACTCCCCCCCTTACTATCTGGACCAGGTCAGTGCTGTCTTCATTGAGCTCTGTGATTGACAGAATTTACTATTGACGACTAGATGATTTCTTGGTGAACCCAAGATCAGGATTTTCACCCATTTGGTTTTCATCTGTTTTCAGAGATACTTTTAACTTAAGGGATGGTTCTCATTTTCACTGACTTCATGGAAACTCTCAATCCTGCTGGATTGATTAAGGGATAAATTTTGGAGTCTCCTGGACCCACGGAGGGAAAGAATGCTAGAATCAAGCGTTTGCAAGTGGAAGATTTGGCACACACTGCAGCAGGAGGTTGGGGTGGGGAAGGGGGCTCACCTGAGTTTGGGGTGCCTTCCAATGTATCAGAGCTCCCCAGAGTCTACAGGGGAACCCCGGTTGTCTCTGCCTTACAAGGGCAGAGGGACCAGATTATTTAGATGTCAGATTCTGTCATCAGGGCAATCTTTTCCTGGAAGACATATGGCGAGATGTTCTAATCAACATAAGCCTTATTTATTATTTATTATGAGTTTCTGTTGTAGATCTTATGGCAATGCTTGACTTATCTGGGGCTTCTTCACAGGGCAGGCACAGCCATCTGCAACAGCTGAGAAACCAGAGGGAAGCAAAAAAGGCCTTGCGTGGCCATTATGGGATCAAAAACTCATAGAGCTACTTAGCCTTTCTTAGAGACGATTTCCTTTTATTTCAGGCTGATCCTAATAAGCTTAAGTCTGATCTACAGCAGATTAGAATCAGCACATTAATGAAGCAGGGAGTAACCTTTAGAAACAGAAGGAAGAAGCCAGCAGCTCACAGTGAGGGAGAAGTCAGGAGAATTATAAAAGCACAAATGAGAATGTAAAATACATAATTATCAGACACAGGACAGACAGTTCCCCATATTCGAGCATTCAATATTGGAGCTTATAATTATTTGTTCTCTATGGTGAGTTCCTGGGCACTGCACCAGGCACTGGGTATGTATGTAAAAATGAACAAGGCAAACAGGGCCCTGCCCTTACGGTGGTTAATAAATTATGTTAGGTGAACTTAGTTAGGAAAATAGAGAATGATTCAATAGAGTTAGGAAGATTTCCATAACAATTAAACCTTTTTAAACGACTTGACTCCCCAAATTGTAAGCTCCAGGAATCTGAAAGAATCAATTATGTGGAACAACTCATTCCCACAAGACCCATTAAATACCTCATTTATTAATTATATTAGCTTTCAATTAAGAGCGGTGTGCACATGTGCTATTGTCTGAAGACAGATGTCTGCCTTCTCCTCCTTGCCTTCTCCGGTGACACATTCCAGCTCAATTACTGCAGCCTGCTGCTCCTGGGAGTGCTTACCCTTGCAGGTGCCACGTTTGATGGAGGAGAAAGTAAAGGGAATGGGAGTACAAGGGACCCTCCCCCCCAATTTCCTTTTCTTCTTTTTGTAGAGGATCCTTATTTTGCCAGCATCTCTCCCCACCCTGTCTCCAGTCCCCCTTTCCGATGCACAGAAACGAAAGGTCCAAAAGGAATAGACTTAATGGAATCAGAGCCGAGGGTGGGGCTGCCTGGGGGCATGCTGAGCATTTAAACTAAAACAAAACAAAAAGCTGGAGCGCGGCGGCAGGACATTTCTGCCCAACTGGAAGGGCTGGTTGCTGGAGCGCAGGAGTCCTCGAGGGGCCTTTCTGGAGAGGCTGGGGGCGTGGCGGGGGAGGGCTCCTCCGGGCAGCCACACCCCTGAGGACAGGTGGGGAGGGGGTCAGGGACACCAGGGTGTCAGGGCCGTGAGATGGGTCTGAGCAAGCAGAGGGCTCTGCGGAAGGTGGCCACGCCCGGGCAGGGCCAGCTGGGGCTGAACTCAACACACAGCCCAGAGCCAGGAGCCGGGCCAGAGCCAGCAACACGACAGGGCTGAGGCCCACCCACCTCACCTGACCGCAGTCTTCCCTGGGTCATTATACCCTTAATACCTAGATAACTCCTGCCCGGAGGCGAGGGTTTGGTAAGGTGGGATGAATGAAGGCATGAATGGATTTAGGAAACGTCTTTGCTATTCCAATGTAACCCAGTAGATTCCTAAAACGACTTGCCATCTCAATGAGCTACCACTTGATTTAACAAACACACACACACAGAACAAGAAACTAAGCAAACAACTCCCCACTCTGACCTAGAACTTCTCACAGTCACATCCAAGGAAATTAATCAGATGCTAAACCTGGGGGAATTTGGACAAGTTACGCCCACATTATATTGCTCATGACTTCACAAAAGTTCCATAGAATGAAAGTAAATGTTTATTTGGTTCTCTTCTAGTTAAGGGTTTGATGGTTTCCTGTTATTACTTTATTTACCATTAGTAATGAAGAGTACACTCAGAAGTTTATGGTTAGACGAGTTTTACCCTGAGGGGTTAGCAGTCTAATTATAACAAAACACAAACAAACACAAACACATATAAGTGCTTCTCTCATCAAAATAACTTCCAGGCAGGGCTTTGCTCTGTGGCTTCTGAACACCCCCACCTTTTAAATATGGCATCCTGGACGTCAGTGAACTCTCAGCGTCTGTGCTGTTGAGAGACGGAATTTATGGAGATGGAAGTGTGGCAGCTCTGCCTCCTTGGAAGCCTGACCTTTGAAGCCACAGGTGAGCTGTAGCATCCCTTTCCCGCTGCCCTGTGCACGGCGCTCCTCAAAGCTGTGTGCATACCACCTGTTGCCCGTCTGTGACCAGCTAAGAAGCTTGCACCAAAATGCAAGCCAACCAGCCCCTAAGCACTCTGCCTTCAACACACCTTGCCCTCCGTTGTCTTCCTTCTAGGCTTGTACTCGTTTCCTAGGTCTGCGTAACAAAGTACCATGTGCCATTTTAAGCTATTAAAACAACAGCAATTATCATCTCACGATTTTGGAAGCCAGAGTCCCAAATCAAAATGTCAGCAGGGCCATGTGCCCTCTGCAGCCTAGGGGAGAAGCCTTCCTTGTCTCCAAGCGCTGGGGCTTGCCGGCCGGCCTGGGCATTCCTTCATCTCCACATAACCTTCTTTCTTGTTTCCACCTTCACATGGAGGGTCTCTGCCCAGAATGTCACCTTCTTAGCAGAACAGTCATATTGGATTCAGACCCACCCTGGTCCAGTTTGGCCTCATCTTAACTAATTGCATCTTCAAAGACACTGTTTTCACTTAAATAAGATCACATTAATGGGACCAGGGGTTCGGACTTGACTATATCTTTTGAGTGGGTACAGTTTCACCCATAGCACTTGTCTTGCTGTGAGACTGAGTTTCCTTCACTGAATCAAATTATCAGCACAGTCTGGCCAGAGCATTTGTTCAAAAACTATTTCTTGAATTGCTGAAAAAATGAAAAGGAAGGATTTTAAATTGCCCTATATATTGGAGTGGAAGGAGGAGATGAGAGAAACTGAAAATAAATACTTTAAAATGGCTTTTTCTCCTTACAAATGCACACACACGTCCCTGTGTCACCAGCAATTGGCAGCACCTTTTTTCCTTGGCACAGCCTAGCAATCATCACAGCCTGTCACCTTCAGACCTTTGTCTTTCCTTGATCCATTATTACGGGTAATCAAGTGTTGATTTCCCCACCAAAATTTTCTCTCTTTAGCCCATCATTACTTTCAGGTTCAGGGCCATTCTTGGAAGCCTGAGGGCTCCAGAAAGCTGGTCTCAGATAACTTCTCAAGCCCTCCTTCTAGAAGGCCAGGGTTAATGAAATAGCAAAAGGCCTCTGCTTTCTGGAGTGAATTATTAGCACTGGTGGCGGCGGCTCCTTATTGACCACGGTGGCTTCGGGTGTCCCTCATTTTCTAATCATTGGGCTTGTCTGCAGTGATGCTTGCTGCTTTGAAAGTGATGGCTCATCTTCAGGAGTCTTCAAAGATGACACTTTGAAAAGGATGTTGTAGAGGTGGGTTGGAGAGAAACCCTGGGCTCATTCAACTTTTCTTTCAATGAACATTTATTGAGCACCAGCTGTGTACCAGTCACTCTGTTAGGCTCCATGGATCCCAAAATGAAAAGCACAATTTCCTGCCCTTCAGGAACTCTGAATCTAGAAGGGGAGACAGGCAGGGAAAGTCATTATATGAGACCGTGCAGGAGAGTGACATCTTTTTCAGAGACTCAAGTGCAAAGTTGGCACATAAAGTGAAATAAGTAGTCAAGAAAATCACCCCCGACCCAAATCCTTTAAATGAACTATAAGTATCTTCTTTTGCTTTCCTTTGCATTTCAGCTAAAGCATCCTTTTTTTCCTGAGACTAAAGTATATTTTGAAGGGGTTGAAGAATAAAAAGATGTATTTCTCTTTCTCTTTTCTCCTTGTTTTCCTTCCTTCTGTTTCCTAAGCATGTGCAGTTAAATCCATGCATGTTAGCTGTGTGTATGAGGCAAGCCCTTGCTGATCCCTGAAGCAGGAGTCTTACGGCTGTATAAAGTGCTTTGGGAACACAGAGGAGAACTGTTCCAACTCTGCCTAAGAAATCTAGGATGGCTTCACTGAGGAGGCATCCTCTGTAGGTGAGGGTAAGAGCTTTCTAAACATAGGAAACAACATGAACCAAGGCCTGCAGCTACGAGGGGGCATGGTTTCTTCAGCGAATGATGTGAAGTATATTTTTTGGGTGGGGATAGTGGTTGTGGAGAAGGTGGGGAGTGTTGGGAAGAGAGAGGTTCGTCAGACAAGACCGTGAAGGGACCAAAACCTACCACACGGCTGGCCCCGCTGGAGAGCAGAGCGATCAGGAGCCCTGTGCCCATCCCTGCCAGCCCACCTTCTTCCTCCCCACTCTGCACTCGCAGCTTCCCTCCGCTGCTAACTACTTCCTGAAACGGCCAGCTAGACCGTTCTCTGCCTCAGTCATGTTGCACTGAGCGTCGTTTTCTAGCTGAAGACGAGGATGTTTTTCTACTTCCACAGCCTCTTTTCATCTAAGGATCACTGAGGAATCTGGAGACATTGAGGCACTACCAGTCTCAGTGATGGCCCTATACGTAGGTGGGTCTCCTGCTCCTGTTTCATAGTTAGACTTCAGTGTAGCTGCTCTCAGGAGCACATGAATCAGGGACTGGCCCGGAAGGGAGCCTTGGTGGCATTCCACTGCCTGTTTTGTCATTTAGACCATGCTATGGACATCTTCAGGGACCTTGGAAAGGAAGAGAAAGTGAGTGCCATATTTAGACAACCTCTGGAGAAATTAAAGAAGGGACAAAGGAACTCCCACAGTATAATTTATTCAGGAAAACTAATATGTTATAAAGCCCATTGCTTTATCAATTAGGTTCAGATCAGATCTCATATAACAGAGAAACCAAAATAATGATTTAAACAAACTGAAATTTGTTTTCCATTCAAATATAAGAAGTCTAGACGTTGGCAGTCCAGGGATGGTACAGTCAAATACATTGTCAAGGACCCACACTTTGGTCTTAATACCCTGCTTCATACCCTGATGTGCTCAGCAGGTGGCTTCCACCTCATAGTCCAGAGTGGCTGCTCAAGCTCCAGCCATCACATTCACATTCTAACCAGCAGAAAGAAGGAAGGGGCAATGAAGGAGGGTGCAGAGGACTCCTGACAACTGTCTTATAGAGAGATTTCCTGGAGTTTGCCATACATCACTTCTGTTTATAACACATTGGTCAGAACTTAGTGGAAGCTGAGAGATGTCATCATGACTCCTGCTGGCAAGGTGAGAATAAATAGATACTATAGTAGGCTTTTAGCAGCCTTTACCACAAATCTCGCAAGCAAGAGCCAAGCACTGTACCTGTGATCAGAGAGTTGACAGAACTTGCCTCTCCCTTCTCCTGACACTAAAGTGGGCTATGCCCCTGAGAATCACATCACAGCAGCTGGGGCCCCTCCAGAGAGTCACTGAGGCCCATACCTCACACACCCATAAGGCCTGAGCTGTGTGATCTGATCATCACTGGTTCTTATGCAAATGCTACACAGAGGAGGCGTCATGCCGCTTTGCCCCCTCACTAGCCCTCCTGTCTCTTTGACAACATGGCATGGGCACCTCCCCTATCGACGTTTCACCCACGAAACATTCACTCATTTCAGGCAGAGCCCACACGGAGCCACTTCCTCAGGTTCCCTGGGGCTTTCAAGACCCTCAGCTGCTTGGATGCTACAGAAGAGGAAATGGACAACAGTGAGCATGGATTTCATCTGAATCCCAGATGGTGGTGGCCAAGGAAACTGCAGGGAAAGGGGACGAAGAGGGGAAAGGAAGTGGCAGCTCTAAGGGTGGTCAGCGAGGAGGAAGGAAATGGGTGGGGCCGGGTGAGCCCCAGACAAATATGTGAATGAATCCACTTTCTTTATCTTTGGGCACAATTCCCTTCACTTGGTATTCACGTCCTCTCCTCACCCATCCTCAGAGTCCTCCTTAGCACTGCCGCGACCAATCATTCCCCCCTTTGCCCTAATCCAAAGCAATGCCTGTTGCCCTGTGTCTTTAGGGATCCGTGAAAGTAGTAACTCTTAAAGAATGGCTGGTAAATAGTAGGCTCTCAAAACATGTTCTATTTACCCACTGTCTCCAACAAGTTTGATAACCTTATTCACCTCCATAATGGTGGAGATAAGAATGTACTCCTCCCAGAAGTCATATTTATATTTTAGAGCTTTCTAAGCCTAAACCCAAAGATATATTAATTGCTTTCAATACAATCCCAGCTAAGGGAAGGAACTGGTTAGGAGGTGGCCCTGCGGAGCTAGGGCTGGCTGTCTCAGGTCTTAAGGAAGGACGGAGAGGAGAAATAGGGCTCACTTCTAGCACCAGACTGATGTGCGCCTAGCGTAGCTGCACATCAGCTGTCTGTTCCATAATGAACAAAAATGTGGGTGAGGGTTTAATGAATGGACAATTTACAAAGCTGCAGGCATGTTGAAAGAACAGGCAAGGATGGTGCAGCATCCAGGAACTAACAACGGTGGGAAACACTTACCACCTCCCAACCTGCAGCGTCAGGGGAGGACGGGCTGCCAGACCTGAGCAGAGCTGTAGCAGCGGGAGCGGGGCCATTTGACAGGAGGACACAGCCACTGCCCAAAGCATGGCCCGGCACAAAGGAATAAATACCCTGGCTTTTCTTTCTCCCCACCCTCCAATCTCTTGTTTGTATCCCCCATTGGCCAAACCAACTGACAGTCAAAGTTGCAAGGAAGCCCAGGTGGCACAGTCTGAGTTCAGCCTCCCATGATACAGGGCAGGGTGGAGAAAGGTGGAAAGTGCGTCTGGAGGGCCAAATAGAAAAGTTAGCACGTTCGCCTTTTGGAGCCTGTACTTCAGTGTGGGAGATAGACAGATAGGCACATAATTTTAATAAAAGGCGGTGGGATAAGACAATGGATAGACCAGAATGAGGACTTGGTTGGGTCCAGGGAAGCTGAGGGAGATAAGTTTGGGTAGTCATTGGGCTCACCCAACGGAGGATCTCAAACCTTTTGGGCTGAAAAAACAAAAGAGAGCAGCCATCAAGGTCATTAACAGAATGTCTCATCGGATTCATTAAAAAAAAAAAAAAAAATCAGCGGCTGCTGGCAGGTCCTTCGTAAGGTCTGGAGGTCTTCAAATCCTCAGATTAGATGTAATTGTCAATCAAAGGAACGCATTCATTCAGCAAATACTAGGCGAGGCCTGTGCTCCCGGCCGGCTTCGGCCCTTGGGCCCTGCTCCCTGTCTCCTGCAGGCAGCCTCTGCACACCTCCTCTGCGGAGCCTGACGCTCCTGTGGGGCTTGCCAGGAAAGGCTCGCCAGCCCTTGTTGCTCAGGAGGAAAAAAGGGAGATGTGAAGGTTTCTACAAAAGAAGCAAGACGTGGGGAATATTTCAGCTCCAGTGTCGACAGAGCATTAAAGGGAAAGGTTGGGATTCTGGAAATCTTCGACGAGAAGGTTAAGGCTGTGGGGCATTTGGAAGAGGATTCTCCGGGAGATTTAGTCAAATGCGAAGGGGGCAATGCATTTAAAGAACAGCTTGTGTTTCACCTCAGCAGGTGGAGGCAAGCCCTTTCTCAGCCACCTGGCCGGGAACTGACCCTTTCTAAAAGACCTTAAACCAGGAATCCAGCAGCGTGCAAGGCCCGTTCAGACTGCTCGGGTCAGTGCAGACAGACTGTCTTGAACTCTTGGCACGAGTTTCTGGCAGCTCCCCTTGCCCCATGCTCCCTCACCCCGTCTGTCGGGAGCCGTCTGTCTTGCCCTCATTCTGCCGATGGTCAGTGACCTGATTGTCATCATTTCCTAGAACTATTTTTCAGTTTGTCCCTTGGAGTAAGTGCTCCTTAATAACTTGCTCTGTGTGTCCAGCCCACTCTGATATATCCCTGAGGCACCCTCCTAGAATCTGCTTTTCACTCAGTAGCCACTGTGTGCTAGACAATGAGATGCTTTGCTTTCCCGGCTTCTCCTCCCTTCCCCGGTGAGTCTTGAGATGCCAACAGGGCCTTCAGCCTTGACTCCATTTGAACTGTGCAGCGGTCAGGAACACTGAGGTCCGATCGCCCGGCACCTGCTTCTGCTGTTACCAGCAGTGTGGCCTTGGGCAAGTCACTTAACCTCTTTGAGCGTCAGTTTCCTCATCTGTTAAAGGGGAATGACAATATCTCCAATATCTGGGGCTGTTAAATCAAACAGGTAAAATGCCGGGCCCCAGGCCTGCCACTGTGAGTGCTCAGTAACTGTTTGTTTTTACTCTTGTCATTGTTGGAGGTATTATTACTACTCAGGAGACAGGATGGGCCTCCTTGGAGCACAGCGTGCAGATTTCCCCTCTAAATTGCTCTCTGAGCTCTGATACAGGGTCTTCTAAGCAGAGATGACTTAACAGTTCCCAAGAGGAGGCGGCAAGGGGAGGGTGCAGTCTCTGGGTACTTAAAGGCAGCTGTAAGCTTCTCCTAGCGTGCCCCTGCATTCAGAGCGTCAAGCAATTTTGGAGTGCAGGTCCTTAGAGATCTTTTAGCCCATACTGGGCATTTACTGGATGAAAAAAAGTGAGAGCCACAGGTTATGATAACTTGTTCAAGCTCACGCCAGGATGTAGCGGAAGCCTGGACTAGAAGCCAGGTCTCTTAGCTACCCAGGCAGCATTATTCCTACCGCACCAGGGTTTTTCAAATGTTTTATACATTTTATCTGTCTATGCACACATCTATGTATCTATCTTTTTATCTATCACATATATGTATGTGCATTTATCTATCATCTCTCTCATTATTGTCATCTATCATCTCTCTCTGAAACCCTTTTCCCCAAATTAAATCATTAATCTTTCACAGCTCCCTGGTTTGTGAAAGAGGGAAAGCCCATCAGCTCTGGCTCAGGGGGTGCAGGGCCCAGACCCCCCGCCCTCCCTGCACACTGTGCTTCGCCCTCAGCTGCGGCTCTTGAGACTGTTCACACCTCTGTCATGTCAGTGCTTGTGCATGTGCTTCTTTGACATAGTTTTGAACTCTAATTTTTTAACCAGTATATGGAGTTATTGAACTTATTCTGTCTTAAAAAGGGGTTGTTGACTAATATTCTTCCTATGATATATTGAAAATGGAGACGTTTTTGGACAGATCACTTTGAACTTTAGACTTTACAAGACGCCTGGAAGCCACCCTGACTTTATAACACTAGCCAAGGTTCTGAAGGATGGAAATGACCCTAAAGCCAACAAGCCTACAGCCCACTTTCATCAACCCAAATATTTCTGTCCTCAGCTTGCAGCACACCCATGGACTAAGTTCCAAAAATTCCACTTTAATTTTTCTTGGCTGCTATATCCATTCGGTTACAACTGGGACCAGAAAGTGTCTTGGCACCAAAAGCTTGCAAGGAAAAGGCATTTCTTTCTTTGTTGCCCAATTTCGCAGACATTTTAGGTTCAGAGAAGGTTTTGGGTGGGGAGTCAATTTTTCTTCCATGTTGCTCTCCTACCTTCTGAGATTCCTTGACAAATCATGGCACTTATAAGCTGACATTGCTGATTCTAAAGCGACGCTTCCCTACGCGCTGCCTCTCATCAGCCCGCTTTCTTGGGGTCATACACATCTCTTCACCCTGCAAGGCAGGGGGGGAGCCACAGTCTGGGTCTCTTCCTCAGGGCCCCGAGCAGCTGCTTAGAAGCCTCCGTGTCATGCTAGGGCTGCTCACTTGAGGGATAATTTTTGGAAGCATTGCCTCAGCTCTCTCAGCTATGTTTGCTTTTAAACCAAGCCTTGCCCCAGTCGAGCCTGAGAGCTGTGTGGGTAGGTGTGTGTGTGTGTGTGTGCGTGTGTGTGTGTTAGTGAAGAGGGGAAAGGTCAAGCCTAAGGAGCTCTACTATCTCCTAAACCCCATGAGGGCCAGGAACACATCTTCCTTGTTTAATGTTGCATCCTCTGCGCCTGGCCCAGAGCCAACACTCAGCAAATACTGGCTGAATGAGTGGCTGCCTGCCTCCCTGCCTGCCACGGGAAATCTCCCCTACTACAGGGCTTAAAAGTGCACCAGCTCTGGGAGCAGCAGAGTCTGTGGAGGCTGGTCACCAAGGCTACCCTTAGGTCCAGGTGGTCACTTGTACGGCATATATATTTTTTCTTACGTATGTATGTATGCATTAAAATTTTTTTTTTAATTTTTAAAGAAGCTTTAGATTACATAAATGTTACAACAAAAATATAGGGGATTCCCATATACCCCTCCCTCTTCCCCTCCCACACTTTCCCACATTAACAACATCTTTCATTAGTACAATACATTTGTTACAATTGATGAACACATATTGAAGCATTGCTACTAACCGTGGACTATAGCTTACATTAAAGTTCACACTCTGCCCACACAATTTTATAGCTTTTGACAAAATGTATAATGGCCTGTATCTGTCATTGCAATGTTCTGCAGGACAATTCCAATGTCCCCCAAATGCCCCCATGTTGCCCTTATTATATGGTGTTTTGAAGGGTGTTGGGAGTTCTTAACACCCCAAATAAGCCCATTTTCCCAGGATCAACAGTTCACCATTTTAAACTAACTTCTTTGGGCCCTGCGTGTTATTTTCTCCGCAGGCGTCCTCTGTGAGAATGCCAATGTTCCTGGCAGAACCCTGCCTTTGGGTTTGTGAGTAAGATGGAGCAGCAGGCGTGGTAGGCGGAGCAGCGATCCCGGAGTCAGGGCGACCTCAGTTCTACCATTTACCATCTGTGTGACTCTGCACACATCATGTGTCCCCTCTCAGCAAGTTTCCTTCTCTGGAAAATGGGGATATTAACATCTGCCTCTCAGAATAATGAGCATTAAGTGGTATTGAGTGCGTAAGATTCCTAGCCAACTACTGGCACACAGGAGCCACTCACATAAGGCGAGGCCTTTTCCCTGCTCTTCTCCTTCCTAAGAGCAAGCTCCTAGGAAAGAGATGGGGCATGGGGGAAGGAAAGGTGGGAGAGCTCAGGACAAGATGCTTGGGAGGGACAAGGACTTTTGACATAAACATAAAAATTTGACTAGGGCTAGTTCTGTGGGCTATTCTTGCCTGATGGGCATGTGAAACTATTGAATAGTGAAATAGTAAACCTTTTACAATTATATTTTTTTATTGGAACAGCCAATGGGCTCATATGGCACCTTTGAGCAAATTAGAAAAAGGTGCCTCCATTGGGGGGGTGGGGGTGGGGAATGTCTCAGACCTCTGGGCGTATTGCTTGGCAATCAGACACACTTTGGGACACATTTGAAAAAGGGGCTATTTCCTCTGGGCAGATGCAGCCCCGCACCAGGGTGCATGGCTTGGCAGGCTGAGCACAGGGCAGACTTCAGCCTCCATTCGCCCCCTCAGCCAGTTGCTCTGGTGCAGGGAACAACCTGCTAACCATATGAGACGGGCCTTCCAGTGCAAGAGGCAACCACTTGTAGTAGCCATGGGCTGAGTCATTGCCTACAGGGGGGATTTGTGGCTGGCTGGGGGAGGGCCTGCTAGTAAAGTCAGAGTGCCTGCTTCAAGCCACTTCCGCTGCTAACGCCGTGACCCAGCTTAGGAGGCAGGGAAACACCCCAAGCCCCACTTTCTTCCTTTATAAAGCCCTGATAACAATGCTGTCTTAGTTATCTATAGCTGTATAACAAATTACCCTAAAATTTAGCAGCTTAAAAATAAACATTTGTTATCTCACTCAGTTTCTGTGAGTCAGGAATTCAGGGGCAGTTTAGCTGGTTGGTCCCGGGTCAAGATTTTTCATGGGGAGATAAAGTCAAGGTGTCGGCAGATCAATAAATGTAATTAATTATACATATATGTAATAATTAATGTAATATATTACACCTATAGAAAAAGCATTTGACAAAATCGAACACCATTTCATGCTAAAAACCCTTGACAGACTAGAAATACGAGGGGATTCCCTCAACCTGATAAAAGGTGTCTCTAAAATACCCACAGATAACATTATCCCTAATGATGAAAGACTGGTTGCTTTCTCCCTAAGATCAGGAACAAGGTACGGATGTCTGCCTGCTCTAACCACATCTATTCAGTATTGTGCTAGAGGGTCTAGCCAGAGCAACTAGGCAATAAAAAGAAATGAAAGGCACCCGACTGGAAAGAAAGGAGTAAAGCCATCTATATTCACAAACGACATGGTCTTATATTTAGAAAATCCTAAGGAATCCACAAAAAATATTAGAACTAAAAAATGTGTTCATTAAAGTTGCAGGATTAAAGATCATCTATAAAAATAAATTGTATTTGTATACATTTGCAATAAACAATCTGAAATTGAAATTAAGAAAGCTATCCCATTTAATATAGCATCAGAAAGAATAAAATACTTAGGATAAATTTAATTAAAAAAGTGAAAAACATACTCTGAAAACTACAAAACATTATTGAAAGAATTCAAAGAAGATCTAAATAAATGGAAAAGCATCTTATATTCACGGATCAGAAGACTTAATATTGTTAAGATGGTAGTGTTCCCCAAATTGATCTACAGACTTCAACGCAGTCCCTATCAGAATACCAGCTGGCTTCTTTGTAGAAATTGACGAGCTGATTAAAAAATTCATATGGAATTGCAAAGGACCCAGAATAGTCAAATCAATCCTAAAACAAGAAAAACAAAGATGAAAGACTCACTCTTCCTGATTTCAATATTTATTATGAAGCAATAGTAATCAAGATAGTGTGGTACTGCCATAAGGTTAGACTGAGAGATCAATGGAATAAAATTGAGAGTCCAGAAACAAGCCCACGTGCCTATGGCCAAATGATTTTCAGAAAGAGTGCCAGGAACATTCAGTGGGGGAAAAACAGTCTTTTTAACAAATGGTGCTGGGACAACAGGATAGCCACATACAAAAGAATAAAGGTGGATCCTTATATCACACACATGCAGAAATTAGCTCAAAAGAGATCAAAGACTTAAATGTAAGAGCCAAAAGTATACCACTCTTAGAAGAAAACATAGGGGGTAAGATATTTTTGTGACCTCAGATTTGGCAATGAATTATTGGATATGATACCAAAAGGACAAGCAATAAAAGAAAAATTAGATAAATTAAACTTCATCAAAATAAAAATCTTGTGTGCCTCAAAGGGAACTATCAAGAAAGTGCAAAGACAGCCCACAGAATGGAAGAAAATATTTGCAAATCATATATCTGAGAAGGGGCTTGTATACAGAATATATAAGGGACTCTTACAACTCAATAATAAAAAACAACTCAATTAAAAAATGAGCAAAGGTTCTAAATAGATATTTCTCCAAAGAACATATAGAAATGGTCAATAAGAACATGAAAAGATGCTCGCTACCACTTCATTCCCACCAAGATGGCTAGAATCAAAAAGTCAGATAATAACAAATGTTGGTGAGGATATAGATAAATCAGAACCCTCAAAAACTGCTGATGAAAATGTAAAATGATGATGCTATCTTGGAAAACAGTTTGGCAGTACCTCAAATAGTTAAACACAGAGTTACCCCATATGACCCAGCAATTCCATTCCTAGGTATCTACCCAAGAGAAATGATAACATATGTCCACACAGAAACTTGTACACAAATTTTTACAGCAACCTACTTTAAAATAACCAAAAGGTGAAAAGAACCCAAGTGTCCATCAACTCATGACGGGGTAAACAAAATGTGGTATATACACGCAATGAGTATTATTTGACCATAAAAGGGTTGCAGAATTGAATCATACTACAACATGCATGAACCTTGAAACATAATACTAAGTGGAAGAAGCCAGTCACAAAGATCATACATAAATGATTCTTTTTGTATGAAATGTCCAGAATAGGCAAATCTGTAGAGACAGTAAGTAAATTGGTGCTTGCTTAGTTCTGGGGGTGAGGTAGAGGGATAAGGTGGTTGATAGCTAAAGGATACAGGGTTTCTTTGTGAGATGATGAAAATGTTTTAGAATCAGCTGTGGTGATGGTTGCACATATCTGTGAATATACAAAACAACCTGATTTGTACACTTTAAATGGGCGAATCGTATGATATGTGAACTATATTTCAATAACGCTGCTATTAAAAATAAGATGTTGGTGGAGGCTGCAGCATCTGAAGGCTTGATAGGGACTGGGGTCTCCACTTCCAAGCTGCTGACAGCTGTTACCAGGGACCTCAGGTCCTCAGCGTGTGGACTTCTCCATGGCACTGCTTAGTGTCTTCACAACAGGGAGCCTGGCTTTCCCAGAGTGAGTGACCCCAGGCAGAGTGAGGGAAAGTCACAACGTCTCCTACGACCTAGTTATTTCTGCAGTATCCTATCCTATTGGTTATACGCGTCAGCCACACTCACTGTGGGCATGGGCTTCCCAGAGGCATGAGTACCAGGAGGGGAGAATCATTTACAGCCATCTTGGCAACTGACAAACCACACCCGGTAGCTTTCAATATCAAATAAGCTAATGGATAGAAATTTTGGTAAACTTACACCTGGTGTATAGTTATTAAATATTATTCCTTCTATTATTGACCTGGATTAATTTTCCAAAGCGACTTGTAGTTTGTTTATTAATGATTCCTGCTTCAGTTGCCCAGAATTCTTATGTCTCAGAGGTAAAATTTTGAAACTCTGGCATTTAGTTGACAGGAAGGAAAATACACATGAGGGAAAAGCTGGTATTTCGAGGATTTCCCAGGAATGAGACCCCAAGGACCATTTTTAGCTCACCTGTGTAGCCCTGCTTATCAGCAGTTACCTCCTCACAGTTTTATTTCGTGGGCTGAAAAGGGGCAACAAGGTACATGGCAAAATTGCAAAATTAACAAAGAGAAGGGAAAAGGAAACTCAGGATTGGAACCTAAGAAGAAACACTGAGTTTTCCTGGGCAATTGCCCAGGAAAAGGCACTTTGCACCCCGACTCATGTGGACTCTGGTTCAGCGTCAGGCCAGCCCCAGGGGTGCGGTTTCAGACAGGATGGGGATGAGGGCGCGGCAGAACTGCAGCCAACTCCCTGCCCTTCCAGCCACCCCTCCCTCTTGTTTATGGCTTCAGGAACGCCACACCCCCCAGCCTCCGAAGCACTGGGCTGCCGGGGATTTCAGGCTGTCTTCTGGTGCCCACTGGCTGTGGTTCTGCACAGCCAGCTGGTAGAGCTCAGGTGTAACACGATTACAAGCAGTACTCAGAGGTCCACAAATTAAGAGGAGAGTTTGATTATTTGGATAGTTTCCTTAACTGTCTTGGATGTTTCCTTCCAACTTTCTGAGTCTACTCCTTTATCTCCAGGGGCTCTCTTCAGAGCAGACTAGTCTCTCACCCTTTCAGTTCAAGCTCACTCCCTCAGCTGTGTTGTCCTGGGACATTGCTTAGCACCTGGCACAAGTTGGTATAGAGCAAGTACTCAATAAGTGTGTTTTTTTTTTTTAATTTAATGGAATTGTAGCCATTGTTTTGCTTTTTTCCTCCTCCAAGAAACCTATTCTACAAATGCAATCTCTAACATCCAGAAACTATAAGCAGGGCAGACAGCTCAGGAATTCAGCACCCTGTCAGTGGGCCTTACTTTGGAATTTATGCTCCCCAGTGTGACAGAGTTAGACTCATTTATAGTTTCCCTACACATGGCTCTTCTGCCCCTTTTATTTGAACCTATAATTAGCACTATACTTGATAAATATATACCCCAGAGACTTTAATCTTTGATCCATCCATGTGCCAGTTGTGCCCTGAATTTCAGCAGAGTGGCAACACTTACTCTCTAGTTCATTGGACTTACCCAGGACAACTAACAAGGAGATGATGATACACAATGCCCATCCCAAGGAACCAAGAAAGTCTACAACTGCAAGCAAGATAGTTCCATCCATCTGCCCCATGGGATCTAAGCCCCCTCTCAATTAGAAGCACAGTGGGTATCACCATCCCCAAATCCTCAAGACTGGGGAAAGAACAATCGACTAAAGTAGACTTACTATTATTCTACTATAGACATATTATTATTCTAGTAACGGAAGAACTTTATCATTGATATAAAGGCAGTGGCCATCTGAGGGATGGGGCAGGGAAGAATAGGTGTAATATGGGGGCATTTTCAGGACATTGGAGTTGTCCTGCCTGACATTGCAGTGACAGATACAGGCCATTTCATATTTTGCCATAACTTACAAAATTGTGTGGGACAAAGTGTAAACTATAATGGAAACTGTAATCAATGGTTAGTAGCAATGCTTCAATATGTGTTCATCAATTGTAACAAATATACCACCTTAATGAGGGATGTTGTTGATGTGGGAAAGTGTGGGAGGGGGAAGGTTTGGGGCTTATGGGAATCCCTTATATTTTTTATGTAACATTTATGTAATCTAAAGCTTCCTTAAAAATAAAAAAATTAAATAAAACGCACACACACAAAACAAATGCAGTCTCTAACTGAGCTCCTTCTCTCTTCTTTTCTCCTTCGTGCTCCCCTTCCTCCTCCCAGCTCGCTTTGCTCTTCTTTCCTTCTTTACCTTCTTCCAAACCTAACATTTACTTAGAATGCTTCCAGTTTCCTCAGGCCCGCTACTCTCAGAGACGAGCAGAGTATATACAATGAGCCTCCCAAAATAATCTCATCTGACCTGTGAATTTCACCTTTTTACTCACAATGCATGGCGACTCTAAATCATCCCGTTTATTCCACCCAAATCCTAGTGTTTGTTCTATTTTATTTTTCACTCCCTGCATCAAAAAGCTATTACCCGTGGCTTTCTACCCCTCCACACCTGGGGGAAATAAAACCCTCGTTTTCTGTGGGTGGCCTGTGAGGGTTCCTGAGCAGATGTTCAGGGAAATCGATCTCAACCCCCAGAAGTTTGTGACTGATCATTTGGGTAAGCTGCGAGGATTTAATAAGCTGCTGGGCACCCCATCTCTTTCACGGTTTTTCTCTCAGTTCAATTCTTTTATTCTCCTCCTACTTCCTGAGTGTGTAATTTCTAATGTGTAATTTCTTACATTAGTGTACCAGTTGCCTAATGTCCAGGGAAGATCTGAACATTATTTAGATCATACCTTTACTGACAACTCTGTTCTCAACCAGTTCTGGGACTTTACATCAGAAAGTTGAATTTCCGCAGCAGTTTGCCTCAAAATGATAGAGAATCTCTCTGCCAACAGCCACAGTTTCCTTTGAACAATTTACTCAAAGATTTTCAATACGGAAAGCAATGGGGGCAGCCCAACATTTTCTACTTATATTTTCCTTGAAAAGAGGAAAAAGCATTGAAGGGGAGGGGATGTGGCTCAAGCAGTTGAGAACCTGCTTCCCACATGGGAGGTCCCAGGTTCGGTTCCCAGTGCCTCCTATAAACAACAAAAAACCAAACAACAAGCAAACAAACAAAAAAACCAAATCAGAGGAGCCGATGTGGTTCAGTGATTCAACGCTGACTTCCCACATACAAGGTCCTGGGTTCCATCCCTGGCCCCCATACCTCAAAAAAAAAAAAAAAAAGCGTTGAAGTGATGCTCTTTAGAAGAATCTTTAGGAGCTTTGTAGGCTCTTTCAGGAGAAATAGTCCTTTATGGCAATTGGCGGAGACATCAAAGCACGAGAGTGAAAACACTCTTGATGTGATACTCATGCTTAGGGAATGAATATTTGAGACTTTAAACTTAGCAACCTGGTAGAAAGTGACTGTATGTTTATAAAATGTATGATTCAAAGAAGAACAGAAGGGAGGAAACCTGTAGGAGGAAAAAAAATGAATATCAACCAAGTGGAGTCCAATAGCTTAAGGGGTCCCCAGGGAAGAATTTTCAAAAAGACAAAGAAGTCCAAGAGAACTGCTTGTGCAATACGGAAACAGTATGTTTTTAATAACGTAAGAAATAAAAGATCAAAACTATCTTAATGCATGAGAAAGCAGGGAAGGGTAGAAAGAAATTAACTTGGCAGTGCCAAGCACTGCTTTAAAATGATCTCAGAAGTGGAAGTAGTCCAGGCTACCAGTGAACAGGGTGGAAAAAGACAGAAATAATTTACTGAAAATTCAGAAAAGCCAACGCAGGATATGAAAAGCAACTGGAAAACGACATAAATAGAAACAACAAAATTGCATTATTTAAATACTTTAGGCATAAATGAAAGATATAATAAAACACTACCCTTCATAAATTGAAAATGAAAGCTAATAATATGGAGTACCCCAATCCCAAAATTATTTTTTTAATTATTAAAGTAATTTCTCACATCTAATTCCTCCATTCATATACGACCATTCTGTGTACATTTTGAAAGACATTTTGGTGCATTTTCTTCTATACCTTCTATAAGGTATGCAATACTTGAAAGGTGGCCAGTCCAAATTGAGATGTGCTGTCAGTATAAAACACACTCTGGATTTTAAAGGTTTAATTAAAAAAAAAAAAAAGTAGAAGTAAAATATCTCATTATCAATTTCTATATTGATTACATATCAAACATATAAAATTATGGATAAACAGGAAATATTTATTAACCTCGGATAAATGTACCAGAAAAGGATAACCTGAAGGTAATCAATTAAAATGGGAATCACAATATCACAAGGAATTAAAAAGGATAACTATGACTTTATTTTGAAAATGTAATAATAATTGTAAAAATAAGTTTATTATAAGCCTTTTAAATAAAAGTTAGGTTATACTTGTAATTATACTTTCAATTATATTGCAAATGTCAATGAAATGTGATTTTTTTGCACGGGGGTTATAATTTTTCCAAAGAGGATGTAAGATAGCTTAATACTACATCTTTCCCTTCACATTTGATTTTTTGGTAACAGGATCATGAAGAGGACAATTTTTGTAAAAATGTTTGAAGAGTCCATTAATTTCCTCAATGGCCTCTCATAATGCTTTGTCAAATCATTCTTTTTTGCATAGTCCATCTTGTCGTTATCTTTCAAAAAATTTTCTTTTCAAAACTTTTTTACTGGTTTAACTCTTCAGATCCTCATTTGCTAGTGGTTTTGCACGTGATTTGTGTAGCCCTCCAAACTCCACCTCATTGACTTAATGAAATCTTGCAACTGTGGAGATTGGAGAACAAATAAGTGGATAATAAGGATTCTTCATAGGAACGTAGTTGGGGAAATACCGTACATACAGATCTATACCCCATGTTGTCACTTAACACTACGTCACAATTATTTTTTCAATATCTTTAGAATTCTTCATAAACATTTTAATAAATGCTGCCTTATGGGTAACCTATAATCTATAATTTATTGAATCATTCCCTTATTATTGCATGTTTATAGTATTCCTGTTTTCCTGCTATTATAAATAATGCAACAAATAATATCTATGAACACAAACCTTTATTATATTCTGTTTTTGTTTTTGATGGATATCTAGAGGTAAAATTACAAGGTCAAAAATTATGGGCATTTTTATCAATATTCTCAAGTAGTTTTCCTGAATATTTATAGTAATTTATATTTTTACCAGCTATGTATGTGTGTTCATGGAATCATACCTTTACCAATGTTGGTTATTACCAAAAAAAATCTTTTTGCTAATCTATGTGAACACGATACCGATAACCATGATTGATTTTAAATTTGAATTAAAAAATTTATATATATATATTTAAAGATTTATTTATTTACTTTTATTGTCATTCACTTGCATGTTTATATATATATATATATAAAATATTTTAAGATTTATATACATATTTAAAGATTTATTTATTTACTTTTATTTTTTCTTTATTTATGCCCCCCTCCCCCAGATGGTTCTCTCATCTGTCTGCTCATTGTTTGCTTGCTTTCTTCAGGAGGCACCAGGACCCAAACCCAGGACCTCCCATGTGGCAGTTGGGTGCCCTAATGGTTGAGTCACATCTGCTTCCCTGTTTTTATATTTTTATTACCCATTTATGTGTCCATAAATTATATGGAGTATTGCTTTTCACAGGTTAAAAAGGTGTATAGAACTTGCAGTCACTCAAGATGCTGCCTAAGCCACCCCAGGGTGCCATGTCCTGACAGAGTCTTTGAAGAACTAGCAAAAATTGGCAGAAACATCTCCCTCAAAACTCCACAGAACAGTTAAAGGTTGCAATAAGTTGCTGAGTGCTTAATCAAGAAAACACAACTTTAAAGACAGTGGGAAAAGCTCATGGCACCCTTGCCATCCCTTAAAAATACACTGTGTCTTAATAATTATACTTTATAATTAAGTCATGGTCTCTGGTAGGTTAAGCTCTGTCCCTCACTTTATCTGCTTCAGGCGTGTCTTGACTATTTTTTGCCCTTTTCCCTTCCATGTGAATTTTAGGATCAAATAAGTATTTTGAATGAAATCATATTCAATTTATAGATTTTATTTAGGGAAAATTGATATTTTTTTTCAGTAGTCAGCCTTCCATCCATAAACATGTTTTGTTTCTGGCTTTTTTATATATCCCTCAATATTATAATTTTCTCATAAGATTTTTCATAATATTCATTAGATTTCTAGGCATCTTACAGTTTTTGTTGATTTGGTAAATGGGATTTTTCCATTAAGTTTTCTAATTATTTATTACTTATTTATAGGTATTCTACTGATTTTATATGTTGATTTTATTTCTAATGACATTGCTGGATCCTTTTATTAATTTCATTGAAATTAATTTTTTATGTAGATTTTCTATAGATAATCCTATCCTCTGGCCATAGGGGCAGTTTTTAAAATTGTGTTTTACTTTGAGCAATTCTTATTTCTAATTCTTGTCTTATTTCATTGGTTAGAACTTCTAATACTCAATAGAAATGCCAATAAAAGAAAGATCCTTGTCTTGTTACTGACTTTAATGTAATTGCTTAAAATTTTGCCCTCATTTATGATGTTATCTATAAGATTTCATGGAAATGCTTTTTGGATTAAAAACATACATTTATTTTTTAAGATTTTTTCATGACTATGTTTTAAATTTTGACTGATTATTTTGCATCTATTGAGGTGATTATATTTTTTTATCCTTCAATCTGTTAATATGGTATGATGATTTAAAAATTTTCTAATGTTGAATTCCATTTAATTAAACAATCTTTAAGCATTTAACATTATTGATTGGGTATCTATTTTAGGTAAGGCACTACAGAAAGTGTAGAAATACAAAGATTAATAACACACAGTCTTTCAAAAAAAAAAGCCCACAATTTCCTTAGAAAAATAAGAGAAAGTGAAGGGAGGAAGTAGGGATTTCGTGTTTGCTGTGCACCAGGTACAATTTTAGAGACTTTAGAAAGGTATTCTGCTTTAATTCTCCTAACAACCTTGTAAGATAAGAGCAATTGTTTTCTCCACTTTATAGATGAGGAATCTCAAGATTTGAGAATCAAGTGATTTGCTCAAAACCAGGATTCAAACTAAGACCTTCTAGCTCTAAAGGTCAGACTCTTGCAATATTTAAGTGGCAAATGCCATGGGAGTTGAGAGAACGGGCGGTCATTTTAAGTAAAAGTGGTCTGGATATTTATGATTTCTAGAAAAAAAATTGGATTTAAATGATCCTTTCAGTATTGGGCAGGCATTAGGTAGAGAGAGGACAGCTGAAACCCAGGAGGGTGGAGGAAGTGAGCAACGGTGAAGAGGCAGAAAAACATAAGATATCCCAGGAGACAATGTCTTAATTGACTGTGATGTACAAGTTGTGTAAGATGGTCTTGGGAAGTCAATCTGGAGAGAAAAGTAGGACATTACCCCATGAAAATTCTCTTCCCACACTTTCCCCATTAACAGCATCCTTCATTAGTGTGGTGCATTTGTTACAATTGATGAACACATGTTGAAGCATTGTTACTAACCATGGTCTATAGTTTACATTATAGTGCATACTTTGTACCGCATAATTTTATAGGTTTTGACAAAATGTATAATGGCCTGTATCCATCATGGCAAGGTCATGCAGGACATGAGGAAGAGGGAGGGGGTGAGGTATATGGGAATCCCCCTATATTTTCCACGTAACATTTTTGTAATCTAAAGCCTCTTTCAAAATAAAAAAAAATTCTTGTGATAACATGCAGCACAGATTGGAGTAGGGAAATCCAGAATCTCAGGCAGAAGCTAGTGTAGCAGTCAAAGAGAGCAATAGTAAGGGCCCTTCATTGGCTCCGCATTGCTCTTAGGATGGATTCCAACCAAATAACTTATGCTGGTTGACTAGGCCTGAAATTGTCTGTCTGTCTGTCCTCTTCCTACTTCTCCAGCCTCATCTTGCCCCTTGCCCCCTTGGCTCCAGCCTCACTGACCCTCCCGCTCTTCCTTGAACCTACTACGTTCCTCCTGACAGAGTCTTAGAATGAATTTTTCTATCAGTAGGGGACTCTTATTTCCTCTCAGTGTGCCAGCTCCATTTGTCTAGTGAACTCCTACTTGTGCTTCATACTTCATCTCCTAATTGTATTCTTCTCTTTCAGGGTACCCTCTTCATATATAGTTATAGATTCACTAGTGCTTCCTTGAGCACTGTCTTTCTCTTCTATCAGGTTATGCATTCCATTGCCAGAGTGTGGGAGTTTGTGTCATTTTTTGCTTACCTAGTTCCTAGCACAGAGCCTGGCACAGAGTAAACTCTCAGTGAATCTTCATTAAATGAATGAATCAAAGAATGAACTACCTGAAATAGGTATGGTGACATAATAGGATAAAATAGGTAAGAAGGAAAGGAGAAACTGATGATTTCAGCAGTCAGAAAAAGGAATTTCTGCCCTTTCTTCAGCCAGTCCGTTTCCTCTGGGGAAGATGATTTTACCTTCATTGGTGTTTCTAGTTGTGGCCTGCCGTGTAGCATTTGGACTTATCAATCCCCATGGCCACAAGAGCCAATTCTTATTTTATATATATATATAAATACTTAAAGAAGGAGAGGGAATTGTGAAAGTTACTAGAAAGAGGAACTGACTTGACTTGGTGACTAAGTAAGGGGATGAGAGACGTGGAAGCCTCGGGAATGACTTTGAAGTTGAGCCTCACCATGATTAATTAAGAGAGAAATCGCATCATTAACAGAAACAAGGAAGCCAGGAAGACGATGAGTTTAAATTCATATACATCGAGTCTCTATCAAGACCCTGAGGAGGACAACATTCAATGGGTATTTGCAGGTTAGAGCAGCCATGCATGACGATACAGATTTTGGATGTGTTTTCAGAATGAAGTAATAGATGAAATTAAGAAGGAGAAGAGTATATGGAAAGAACAGCAGAGGCCCTGAACTAAATCTTGACAAACGTCTGCATGAAGGAGGCAGAAAGAAGAAGAGGAGTTGGCAGAGGAGATGTGGGAGCCGCAGACAGCGGGGTGTGAGGGTTGGGTGCTGTGTGGAAGCCACGAGAGAAGAGAATCCCACCAAGTGCAGCACCAATGTTGCAGAGGAAGAATGAAGACCCACAGTTAGGCACTGGCATTGAGACCATTCCACAGTGACTTTGAGCATGAAGTTTCTCTACGAGCATGTGATGGGACAAAACACCAATCTCAGGATAAGAAGAGACCGCTTGTACAGAACCCCGATTTAGGAAGTGTGACAATGAAATGACACAGAAGTAGACAGAGTGTAAACAGAATGACTACTAGAAGAAACATCAAGGGACATTTTTCAAATTATGAGGGCTGAACATTCCCATAAGCAAAGGAGAACAAGTCCGTGGGGAGAAGAAGTTGAAGGTGCTGTTGGACGGGGAAGGGGGTGGGTGTGGTCAGCTCTGCTCAGCGAGGGAGGAGGGTTCAGGAAGAAGTGGTGGAAAAGGGGACCAGAGCACTGGGATGCGGTTAGCCTGGGGGCAAAAGAGGCTGCTCTTTCCCTGAGACGGTGGAGCGAGCTGCCTGTCTGCCAGGCCAGTAGTGACACAGCCTCTTTAAAATGCTTGAGAAGCCATGAGAATAAAAAAAGTAAAAAATAAAAAAATAAAGGCAGCTTCAGGGGCTGACACAGAGAAACACCCCGGTGCATTCTGGGGTGTGCTCACAGCTGGCCCCAGCCATGCCATGCCCTGCCCTGGCCGTGCCCCTCTGAGGGCTGTGGGAAGAGGCACCTTCCTGAGTACACAGGTGCAGGAGCCCACCTCCAGCCCAGTGCCGTCGCCGACACCCTTCCGTTGGACTGTGAACTCTACTGCCTGCGCCGGCACAGGGAAGCTAGAAGGCAGTAATGAAAGCCTCTTACGAATACTCACAACAATTGCAAAAGGGCTTTCCCAAAATATGATCTCATTTCACCCTCAGAGCACCACGGCATTGTCGTCCCCACCCTAAAGACACCAGTCGTTCAATGTGTGACGGTGGCCGTGAAGCTAACACAGGTGATGTGAAAACCCAGGCTTTCTCAGCTGTCCCACATTGTCTACACCTGACGGATCCACTTTGGTTGCGAGGAGATGGGTGCTGGGAACGGGGAGGTGAGAATGGCAAAAACCCTGCATCCTCCTCCCGGCCTGGGCTTGCCAAGGGTAGCCACCTCCTTGCACGGGCCAGTAGACATTCACATTTCTGCTAGAGAGAATTGATGGTGGAGGAAACCATATCTCCAAATTTCCGATTTTTAAGTAAATGTTGAATCTTCATATGGAAATAAAAGGTGGAGTGAGTTCTTAGAAGCAATAGAACAGGCAATTTGTGTGCGTGTTTGGTGATGGTGGTGGTGGCTGGGACACGGAGAGGAAGGGGAGGGGCTAAAACTGTACTTTTCTATCGTAAGCAAACTCTGTTACTTGAAACATGAGAGGGAAACGGCCTGTTTCCTCCTCCTTCACCTTGGGTGTGTGCTCGTCCACTCCCAGGTAAAGGGCACAGGCCAGAAGTGTGACCCTGGACAAGTCACTTCACTTCCCTGGGCTCAGGCTTCCTTCCCTGGAAAACGACGTGATTGCACTGGAGGAGTCCTGAGGTTTTGACTTGAACAGCCTCCAAGGCCGTGGTTCTTAGGAAGATGGAAATCATTAGAACGGCAGGAGAAAAGTTTCTGCATGTGGACTTCCTGCTCAAGGCAGGGGCGGTGCAATTACCAGCGGGCCTGGTGAAGGAACATGGTTTTCCTGGGGTAAACTATTCCCTTGAGCCATTTTGCAAAACAAACCAAGAAACAAGCAGACCGTGAACTGCAGCCCGGGAGAAGGGAAGATGCTGTTTCAAGTATCCTCTTTTGTGGAAAAAAGTGAAAGGAGGCGAAAACCTGGAGGTAGTGGCGTTGCTGTCTTCCCTCAGCAATCCTAGACTTGCAGCGTCCAGCAGACCCCAACGTGGACAAGACCAACACACACGGCCAGCTGAAATGGTGCAGCCAGGCCACTGTACCTTGGAATGAATCACTTCCAAATGTACATTTTCTCTAAAGCTGGAAAGGCTGAATGGCAGCCCCTGGATGTTTCCTGACACAAACCCGTAGCTGCTAAGTGCTCCTCGGCTTGCAGGGCACAGGCGATTTCGGTTTCATGTGGCCGTGCCAAGCTTGGAGAGGCCCCGTGTGCACTTTCAGTCACGTGACCTGGTGACTCAGGCCCTTTCTGGTCTGTGCTTGTCAGAGTCTGGGAGCCAGGGAGGAAAGGCGAGAAAATACTTTGCAGTAGCTCTCTGGGAGGGTCTGGGGTTGAGCAATAGTTTGTTGTTGAACTGTGAGTACTATAAAGTTATCATATAGCCACAGAATTGTCATTTTTAGACGAAACTTCCAGAGCTCATGTATTCCATCTCTGCCTCCAGCAGGAGGAGGCCAAAGTCATCTGAGGGAAAAAAGTCTACATTTCACCACTTCCTTTAATGAAATAGTTTGGTATTTAACTGCTTCATCACCCGAAATATTTTCTTGTGATATCTGACCTGAATTCACCCTGCCACGTTTAAGCATGGTTCTTACTCTGGTAGACAGAATGGAAAATTTGTTCCATGACAGTGGGAATGTCTAAGTAACCTTAAGAGAAGACACTTATTCCAACTTTATTTTCTCTTCTCTGCCACACTATAATTCCCTTTTTTCTTTCAAACTAGGTTTTCAAAGATACCATCTTTAGGAGTCCTTCACTGATGAACCCCTACTTTCCACAAGAGACCTGAATACATAAGCTCAGAGTTGATCATGTGTTTGTTCTTGCTGAGATGCTAGTTTGAAAATGCTTTGAGTCCATTCCAGGGCAGAGCGCTCTGTGTTTCCCAGTGGGATGGATTCTTTTAATGCAACTATGATATTGTGAAAAGTGCTGTGGACTTGGAGTCAGAAGTCCTGGACTTGTTACTTACCAGCTGTTACTTTAGGCAAATTTCTCAGTCTCTGTGTAATGAGTTGAATTGTGTGTCCCCAAAGATACATTCATGTCCTAAACCCTGGTCCCATGAATGTCATCTTATTGGGAAATAATGTTTTCAAATGTGTGATTAGTTAAGATGAGGCCAAGCTAGATTAGGGTGGCCCTAATCCTATATGACTTACATTTTCTTAAAAGGGGAAAACCTGGGCATGGTCACAGGGGAGAAGGTCATGTGAAGACAGAGGCAGATGCAACTACAAGCCATGGAATATCAAGGATGGCTGGCAAACACCAGAAGCCTGGAAGGGGCAAGGAAGGACTCTTCCCTACAGGTTTCAGATGAAACATGACCCTGCTGGCATCTTGATTTTGGACTTGTAGCCTCCATAACCACCAGACAATACATTTTTGTTCTTTTAAGCCATCCTGTTTGTGGTACTTTGTTAAGGCAGCCTTAGAAAAGTAATACACTCTGACAAGCTCAGTTTAGTCATCTGGAAAACAGAGCAAATGGAACTTGACCTCCTGGGGTTATTGTGAAGAGTAAGTGAGATGCATATGAGAGTGCTGAGGATAATGGCTTGCATTTAACAGATAATTCATAGACACTGGTTCTCACATTCTTGAAGGGCAGGGACTATAACTTCTATTTCTTTAGTTTTTCTCCATAAGGCCTCAGCACAAACTTAATGAGGACTGCTGACTGACCATCTTGGTAGCTAAATCTAAGCTAAAATGGACTCAGGGCCATTTTGTGTTCTGGGTGAAGTCTTGAGAAGCCCAGGGCTTGGAGTTCCTGACTTCAGGTAGGTTGAAGGAGGTAGGGAAGATAACATCAACAAATCATGGTTTCCAGTTATTACATGTAGGAGGCAGAGCCCCTTTATCCAGTTGCTCAGTTTGATTACCTAGGAGGGTGCAGAAGTCACTGCTATCTAAGTAAAATTTCCTCCTGAAAACGCAGGACCTGGCCTTCTCCGTGGCCTTAGCTCTTCTGCACGTGGGTCAGAGGCCCACGAAGTGGCTCACTGATGCTCGAGTGAGTACAGGTGACAGACGTCGACATGGCTCTAATTTGATTCTGGGGTGAAATGGGCAGAGATTACTCAGAGGCTGAGGAACCAGCTATACAAGAGCTCTGTGGAAGGAAATGAGGTTTGGGTGGGAAACAGGCTTGCAGCCCTGGGATAAACCAAGCCTGGAGATGACAGAGGACCAGGGAAGGGTTTATTCAAAGAGGGCGAGCCCAGGTGAATGGAGATGCCAGGGAAATGAGACCGTCAGAGGGGCAAGGAAAGGACAGGTCCCTGTGACTCCACACTCGCCTGTGAAGGCAAGTGAAGCAGCTTGGCAGAAGTTGCTTATTTGTTTTTCAATCCCCAGTAAGTAAATGTGGTGATTTGTTTTGTGGGACCTCAGGTGCAGAAGGCCAGGTTAACACAGTCCTCATGTGGTGGCTCACTGGCTTTGGCAGGCTGTGTGAGGCCCGTTCTGGTTTCATTTTGTTGGTTTGTCTTTCCCCTTTTGTTCCCAATCCGAATTCCCATTCCCCTTCTGCCACCCAGTTCCCCATGACCCTCACTCCTGACTCACCTATGACCCTCTCCAATGCTGGGGAGTCTCCTTGTGCAAGTCCCCTATGGACTCTGCAAGAGCTTCTCCAGGCATATACCCAGCAGGCGGGATCGTTGGGCCATAAAGTATAATGAATACTTACTTTCACTCAACACTGCCTGCTTGCCTTCCAGAGTGGCAGTGGCAGCTTAGTACTGCAACAGTAATGCATGAATGAGCCTATTGCCCTAAATCTTCTCTGGCTTTCTAATTTTTGCCTATTGGGTGTGTGTAGAATAGTATATCACAGCTTTTAAATTTGTTTTTCTCTCATTTCTAGGGAGGTTGCATAATTTGTCTCATACTTATTAGCAATTCTCTATATTTTTTATTACATATTTTGCTCATTTTTTTCTTTTGGATTTCCTATCTTTTTTTATGCTGATTTGCAGGAATTTCTTATATATGTTAAGTATGTAATTATCTGTGTACATAGATATTATAATTATTTTCTGTTCTTGTTTTTATCCAGTTTTGGAAGCAAGGTTATACTTATTAGCCTCATCAAATTTTTTTGCTTTAATTTCTATGTTTTATTTCTATAAAGTTTTTTTTTAAATTTAAATTTAAATTTTTAAAGAATCTTTAGATTACATAAATGTTTCATTAAAAATATAGGGGATTCCCATGTACCCCCTCCTCCTCCTTCCACACTTTCCCACATTAACAACATCCATCATTAGTGTGGTACATTTGTTAAAATTGATGAACACATATTGAAGCATTGTTACTAACCATGGATTAAGTTTATGTTATAGTTTACATGCTATCCTGCACAATTTTGTAGATTATGACAAAATATATAATGGCCTGTATCTGTCATTGCAATGTCATGCAGAACAATTAGAATGTCCTGAAAATGCCCCCATATTACACCTATTCTTCCCTCTCCCTCCCCTCAGAACCTCTGGTGACCACTGCCATGTCAATGATTAAAATTCTTCCATTGCTAGAATAATAATAAGTCTATAATAGAATAATAGTAAGTCTACTTTAGTCCATTGTTCATTCCCCAGTTTTGAGGATTTGGGGATGGTGATGCCCACTCTGTTTCTAATTGAGAGGAGGCTTAGATCCCATGGGGTGGATAGATGGAACCATCTTGCTTGCAATTGTAGACACAGACACTCTCTATTCCTTGGGATGGGCATTGTGCATCATCATATCCTTGTTAGTTGTCCTGGGTGAGTCCAATGAACTGGAGAGTAGGTGTTGCAACTCTGCTGAGACTCAGGGCTCAACTGGCACATGGATGGACCAAAGATTTAAATCTCTGGGTCGTATATTTAACAAGCATGGTGCTAATATAGGTTCAAATAAGAGGGGCAGAAGAACCATGTATAGGAAAACTATGAATCAGTCTAACTCTGTTACACTGGGGAGCATAAATTCCTTAATTTCTATAATATTTATTTATGCAAGTTTTCAATTCATTCTTCTGTTAGCTCTAGGACTTTATAAATTCACTATAATATGTCTAGGTATGGATTTTCCCACCTCACCTATGTTTTGTAACACTCCATAAGTCTTTCAATAGAAGTCTTTTATTTTCTTTGATTCTGAGAAATAATGAATATTTCTTTAAGTTTTTCCTTCTCTTAATTTATTTCGTTCTCTTTTTCTAGGACTCCTGTTGTATGGATAGTGATTCTTCTATTTTTCTACTCCATATCTCAATTTTAATTTCTTTTTTAAGTATTTATTCATTTATTCTTAATTAACATATATCTCTTAGCATTCTCTTGTATTTATTTCTCTTCTTACTGGAGTACTTCTTTCAAAAGACTATTTAAAAAGATCTTATATATCCCTCAGATTTCTTAATTTGCCCTCAAATTTAAAGATGGTTTAATTGGAATTAAAAACGTAGGTGGAAGGGTCCTATCCTCAACACTGAAAAACTAGTCTATTCCCTGGCATCCAGTGTTCCTTTTGAGGGGGTGGTAACAATCTCATTCTTGTTCCTTTTCAGGGAAGCTGCACTGTCTCTCTGGAAACTTCTAGAACTTTTGTTTTTGGTTTCTTGACACACACATGTATTTTCTTTATTACCTGAGCCCTCACAACTTGACAGCAAAGGAATTAAAGCTGGCATAAACCCCCAACAATTCAGAGACTATGACTAGATGGCTTCACTGGTGAATTCTACCGAATACTCAAAGAAGAATTAACACCAATCCTTCACAAACTATTCCAAAAAATTAGGAGATGGGAACTTTTTCCTAACTCATTCTATGAGGTCAACATTACCCTAACACCAAAGCCAGATAAAGACATCAGAGGAAAACTACAGACTGATTTCCCTTAGGAATATAGATGCTGAGAATGCTGAAAGGGTCTTCCCAAGATGAGAGATAGTGCAAAATGTGGTTTGTAGGAAGCAGAAGAGGGGCAGGAACCTGATGTAGTGAGGTAGGCAGAGGAAGGTGCAATGAAGAATGTACCTAGTGGGGGTGGCTGTCAAGGACTGTTGTTTCTTGCAAACTCGGGACTCAAAAACTATATTTGATGGAGGGTGAGAGTGAGATATGGGCTGAGAGAAACACTCACTTCTTCTCCACCCAGGGATCATGGGGGAAGGATGGCTCTGCCATTCTTTTAATTTCTTTAGAAAGAAACTGAGAAACATGCAGTAGGGTGGGAGCTGAAGTCACAAAGCACAGCCAGCCACATCCGGCTCCATTCCTGCTCACCTGAAAATGGAGCCCAGAAGTCCACTAGCCTGCCGACGTGCAGCGAATGCACCGTCAGCTTTGCTATCAATAGGTATCTGAGGACATCATGAAACACGAAAGAGCAAGATTGAGAAATAAAATGAGAAAATGACCCTGCAGGAAACAAGAGGTAGTTCAAGGCATGGAAGGAACTGGAAAGAAACTCTAATTTTCCTCAGAGACATTTATGAAGCCCTCACATGGATTAAACAGGAAGTGGATGCTGTAAATACGTTAATTAAAAAGCTGGAGGATAAAATAGAAGAAAAGTAAAGAGAGAGTGAAAA
>JAQZBX010006814.1:0-14577 GCA_029593785.1 Cabassous unicinctus | reverse complement strand
ACAAACTCTAAGAAAGAAGTGTTTAGCTAGTACTCGCTACAATGAATAAAAGATGGGAAATGCAACATTATAAAATTTAGAACACTATTAACGAGAGAGAGAGAGAGAGAGAGAGAGAGAGAGAGAGAGAACTAATGACAAATCAAACACTTGTAATGGCAACACTTGATGTTAGAAGATAATAAAAAATGGTTCAAATTATGAAGGAAAATGATTTTCACTACAATTCTATTCCCAGCAAAATACCTACATTTTGAAGGCAGAAGAAAAGACATTTTCAGACAGATCGGGAGTCTGAAAGGTAATCCTTTAGCCTTTCTCAGGAAGTCATTTGAGAATGCTCTCCTGCAAAATGAGGGAGGAAGCCAGAGGTAGACAAGATTCTGGAAGCAGTTCTTCCTGCAGAGGACTGCAGTAAAGAGAAATGAAGGGTGGCAGTTTTGCTGCAGGTCTAGAGAGAAACCAGAAACACTAATTTGTGTTCTTAGCCCCTTATGAAGGCCTCATAAGCATAGAGAGGTTAAGTAAATTGACCAAGGTCGCACAACTGGTAAGAAGTTAGCAATCTGGTCCCAGCCAGGCTGACTTTGGAACCTGAGATCTCACCTCTCACAATATGTAGCATCTCCTAGGAAACTATCTCAAAGTTTTTAAAGGTTACCCCTAGGAAAATGAAAATAGTGTTATGTCCTATGTGTGCTGATTACTCATTTTTCTGATTCAGAATGCAAAAAATGCTACCTAAAATTCCTAAATGAAGCAATAGTTTCATAGAAACCAAGAAAAACTTTCTACAGAAATGAAGGTAACTACCAAGAGAGAAAATGTAAAGAGTGAAAAGTGTTTTTTAAGAGAGAGTGGGCATGGGGAAGAGGACAGAGAAGAGGAAGACACGAGATTGCTGTTTTGAGTTTTAAGGCTTCTACACTGTTTTCTCTTTTTAAAATAAATCATGTGCATGTATTACTTCTTTAAAAATCTAATTTTATTATGTTTTTAAAAAGGGTAAATAGGGGCTTGATGGAAAGATAACCCAAATGGGGAATTACAGCAATGTGCCAAGGCACCAAAGAACTGAAAGTTCATGGCTTGGGGTTGATGAGTGGTCGGATTGTAGCATGGTTTGGAGGGGGTGGGTACCAGTAGCTGGAGATGACACTGGGAAAATCGGCTGGGGCAAGGCTGTGGAAAGCCTTGAATGCCACTCTAAGGAGTTCAGTATTTACTTTTTTGGCAATGGGAACTATAAGAAGTTTTTTTTAAAAAGGAGGTACTGGGGTTTGAACCCAGGACCTCACACATGGGAAGCAGGCGCTCAACCACTTGAGCAACATCTGCTTCGCCATGAAAAGTTTTGAAGCATGATGCCATGTGTGCTTTAGAAGGATCATTCTCATGGCAATATGGGGTAGGGTTTGGAATGAGGGGACAATTGGAAACAGGAGGGCCAGCTCAGAGAGCATTACAGCATAAGAGGAAGACTCCAAGGGCCTGACGAAGATTAAGTCCAAAGACTAAGGAACCAAAAGTGTCAGAACTACGACTGGAATAAAGAGCCTTCCTGCCTCTTTAGCTGCCTCCCTGAATGTCAGCCTGCTGCCCAGTGCCCTCCTGTTGGCCTGGGTAGGGGGTGGCGAGTGGCAGTGGGTTTGCCCCTCCACCTCGCCCCTCAGGAGCCACCAGGAGCCCCTGCCTGGGCTGCCTTCCATTTCAGCTTTTTAGCTCTTACTATAAGTGATTTTTTGGCCACTTTTCAAGATATGTCTTAGTTTTTTGTACAGAATTTTTACCAACCTCTCCCCACGCCGTCCCCACACCCTTTAATAATTCCCTTGGTTTTTATAAGCAGTTTTTCAGTTTTTTCCTCTCGCCCTGCCAACTCATCTAAGAAGTAGGATTTTTTCCCCTCCTCTTTTTATTACTCGTGTTTCTTAAATAATAAAATGGAAAGAATGAATGTTTTTAAACTTCTGTCCTCCTACTTTCTAGGTTCATACCCACCAGCTCCCTTTGAGGCTTATTAACACTTCACCCTCTGGGTGCGTGTCTGTGTGAGCAGGAGCCCAAGACGGCGTCAGCGCTGCCTCTCTACTCGTCATCATTCTCTCCCTGCCTTCTTACCTGCTTCCATCCCAGCCTTTCTCCTGCCCTCCAGTTGCCAGGCAACAGAGCTGGGGCGCAAGAGAAGCTGGTTGGTAGTGTCCAGCTGAATCAGGGCTGCGTTCCCCCTTCTTGTGACACCTGGCTGAGAGCTGGGCAGGTGGCTGAAGGTCTCCACTAGTTGGAAAACTGACCCGCGAGGGCAAATACTGGAAGGCAGAGAATGGGGTGAAGTGGGGCAGTTAGTTTTTCCTTCATGCCCAGGAGGCTGAAGGTGCAGCAGAACTGGTCTTTGTGCATTTCAGGAATGCAGATTTCATTTCTCTCCTCATATTCCTTCCACGGATAGTGCTTGAGAATTAGACTTGACACTGCAAAAATGACAAATTTACTTGTTAGCAGAGATCGATTTTTTTCAGGTTGGGGAGCCACTCCCCTAGTAGCATGTTATTTAAACTATGGTCTGGGAACTCCGGCATGGGCATCCTCTGGGAGCTGGTTAGATATGCAGACCCTCGGTCCTACTCCCCACCTGCCGTGGCACAAACTGCATTTTATCAAAACGGCCAGGTAACTAGGATGCACACTTAGGTCTGAGGACAACTGATCAGACACTGGACCGTGGACTTGGGCAGAATGAGAGCACGTGGCTATCAGTGGGACCCGTGTGTGTTCCAGAGACCTCGGTTCCGTCTTTTCCCTGCTCAGAGGCACCTCATGGATTCGTAGCTCTGGGCTCTTCCGTGGATTTACTGGGGGAGGGTGCAAATGCAGAGGCTGCCTAGCCTGCTCTGCACCCCTTATGTTTTCTCTATCTCCCCTTACACACGTATGAGACTAGACATGTTCAGATACATTATCTCACCTTATCTTCCCACCTTATTATTCCAATCCTGTGGGATAAGAAAGCAGGGATGTCTTAGTTTCCAGGGCTGCTGTAACGAAGTACCACAAGCCAGGCGGCCTCAAACGACAGAAAGGCATTGTCTCACAGTTGTGGAGGCTGGAGGTCTGAAAGCAAGGTGCTCGCTCTGAAACCTGTAGGGGAAACTCCTTCCTTGCCTCTTCCTAGCTTCTGCTGGTTTGGGGCAATCCTTGGCGTTCCTGAGCTCTTGCATCTCTGCCTCCACTGCCGTGTGGTGTTCTCTCTTTGTGTCTCTGTGCCCAAATTTCCCTCTTCTTATCAGGACACCAGCCCTATTGATTAGGGTCCACCTTCATCGAGCTTGGCTTCGCTTAACTAATCACTCTTCAAATATCTTCAAAGGTCAACATTCGGCCTATTTCTAAATAGGGTGACATTCACAGGGGCACGGCAAAGATGGGGACATATCTCTTTGCAACAATTCAACCCATAAGAAGGGCTTATTAATCTTATTTTAAACAAGAATCTCAATTTTATTGGTGAGAGCTAACCTAACTTGTTCAAGAGCACGAAGCTAATACCTGGACCCACCCTCGTGATTGTTGAACATCTCACTGTCCACCTTTCTTTTGTATGTGACAGAGGCTAGTACTTCCAGTCCTTTTAACATGAAGCTCAAAACCTTAATTATTGAAAAAAAAAAAAAAAAAAAAGTAACCAGAAACATAATGATGTTGGGTTTGGTTTGAGTCATAAATTTCAAGCAGGGGTGGAACTGAGAACTTCTTCTCAAGCCTCTGCAAATGATTCCAGAAATTCAGGAGGCCCATTTTAACCAGAAGTTACATGGGTTGAGTTTCAAAGAAAAGAATGCTGAAAGAAATCTTCCAGAGGAGAATGGTCTCCTGATGTGGAGATTGTTCTTCCACATGTGTGGACGAGCGGGGTGGGGGACGCGAGGGAGGGAGATGCCTCACATGTCTGCAGAATGAAATGGAAAAACCTCTCTCAGCCACAGGAAAGTAGGACAAGGGGAAGAGAAGCTAAATGAGAGACCTGGAAGCCACGTTAGACTCTTCGGCGTGGGGCCAGGCTAAGTGGAGGAGTCGTTCCCACGAGGACTGATAGTTTAAGTAGGCAGTGAGCGTGGAGCCCACGCCCCACGCTGTGGGCTGCTGGAGAGAACCTCAGAAGGTCTCCTGTCTGCTTAGGCTGAGAGGATCTGAGCCCGCCCCGCTCCCCGCCTCTGGGCTGCCCGCAGCGGAGCTTCCACTCAGAACCCAGGTGGCAGAGCAGGCAGGACAGGCTGTGCGTCCTATTCAGGGGAGGAAAAGGAGCCAGGAACTGCCCAGGCCTTTCTTTCCTCACTTCTGAATCAGCAGCTCGGTTCTCTGGAGGATCTGCTGGTTTGTTCCTTCACAATAGCTAGGAGGTCCCGTGCTTCTCAGATGAGGAAATCTGAAATCACAGAAAAGCGGGCGCTTACGGCCAAGGCGCATCTCTGGAGCCGTTGCCCAGAATTAGACCCCTTTGTCTCCCTTTTCCAGCACCTTCACTTTTGCCAGGAAGATCTGCAAAATCACTGCTCCATGTGTCCCTCGACCCACCCCCCACTTTCCCAACCCTTCCTCTTCCTTTCCCTGAGCCCCAATTTCCTTCTCACTCTCCGGTGTGATTTTGATTCTCTCTTACCTTTGGAAGTTTCAGCACCTCAAATCGCTCACTCTGCTTTGGTCCCACTAGTGGGGCTTCACCCCCCACCCCCTTTTTATCCCCTTCCTAAGGGTTCCCATCCTCTCAAGTGTGCATCTCAACAAGACAAGTAGATTTACATTGCTATTTCCATATGAAAACATGTGCCCATGTAACAGTACCTACACACTGATCTGATGGCTCAGCCCTGTATATATAAATAAACTGGCATCAACTCTGGTTAATATGGTAATAAAACAATTAATAATTACTAAGACAAAGAAATGAATTAGCCATTTCTGCTTTCTAGTCCCCACCTGTGGGCTGCTCCATCCAGGAGGCTGGAAGGTGCTGAGGTCACTGCAGGGTCAGCTCAGGACAGGTCCACCCTGGGTACAAAGCTGCATGTCATTTCTCTGGGAATTAAGCCAGGAAGAACAGGGGTATCATCGTCATCTTCAGCATCGGCTAATTGTGAATTCTTTATTTCCTCTTGTTTTTTAATTTAATTGGGGTTGAATTCTCAAGCTGCTGTTTGTTTTAAGTTTGGTTCTAAGGTTATTTTGATATTACAATTAGTACCTCGTTCAGTTTTATAAAACTGATTTTGTCCTGGCTTACTAGAAATGGACATCCTCAATTTTTTTTTTTTTTAATTTCTCCCCATCCCTTCATTGTTTGTACTTGCTGTATCTGTTCATCTTCTCTCTCTCTCTCTCTCTTTTTTTTTAGGTGGCACTGGGAGCTGAACCTGGGACCTCTGATGCAGGAGGGAGGCGCCTAATCGCTTGAGCCACCTCCGTTCCCTGCTTTGTTGTGTCTCTCAGTATGTTTTTTTTCCTTCTTGTGTCTCTTGTATCATCTTGTTGCATCAACTTGCTGCACCTGCCCATCGCATCAGCTTGCTGTCTTGTTCGTCTTCTTTAGGAGGCACCAGGAAACTCTGCTCCCTGCTTTGTTGTGTCTCTCATTATGTTTTTCTTCTTGTGTCTCTTGTTGTGTCATCTTGTTGTGTCAGCTTGCCATGTCTGCCCATCATGCCAGCTCTCTGTCTTCTTTGGGAGGCATTGGGAACTGAACCATGGACCTCCCGTGTGGTAGGCAGGAGCACAATTGCTTGAGCCACATCCGCTTCACTAAATTTTTTGTATCAAAAATTCTTTTTTTTTAATTAGAGAAGTCGTAGGTTTACAGAAAAATCATGCAGAAAGTACAGAGTTCCCATAACCCTCCCTCAAAAATATAATTTTCCCCATTATTAACACTTGCATTAGCGTGTTACTTTTTGTTTTGTTTGTTTGCTTTTGTTTTAGTGTGTTACTTTTGTTACAATTGATGAAACAACGTTATTATAATTATGCTATTGACTGTAGTGCATAGTTTACATTAGGGCTCACTGTTTGTGTTGTACCGTTCTATTTTAAAATTTTTTATACTTAAACCTACTTTGAGTTGATTTGGGGCTTAGAAAGTAAATGGGATTTAGTTCAGTATGTGGTTCAGAAAAGGTATATGCTTCATTCTGGCTATTGATGGCAAATCTGGTGTATTTCATGCCTCTGAATTGAATATATTTATGTGTTTGGCATTTGCCATGGCAAAGGTTATCATTTTGTTCTTGAAAAATGTGTTTGTAGTCATTATTTTTAAAAGATCCCAGAGGACCTGGATCTACAATGAGCTGATCTTGCCCCAAAACGCTGCGTTGTGGGCCTTGGTTTTACTGCATTTTGATTAAGCACCAGGATTATGCAGATTCCCACTGTCCATTTCTCAGCTCTTCCCATACTTCACAGTCCAGAGTCACTCACTGCTGCAAGAGAGAGGGCCACTAGCTCCCTCTGCTTCTCCAGCGTGAGCAGGCCTGTCCGGAGAGAAGGAAAAAAAGCCTTTCTCCTGCCACAGCTCAGATTCCTGACAGACATAATTTCTGCCCAAGAGGTGATCGCAGCCATGGACTCTCCAGCTCACTCCTCCCCAGCAGTGAGTAAGGCTCAAAGCCCAGCCCCTGTCTTTGGATTCCAGGGGTATAATTTCATTTGGAATGTTCCTTTCTGCGTGCTTGCTCTCCGCCTTTCTTTTCACCTGTTAGGTTTAGCTCCACCCTCTGTCAAGTGTTAATTCTAATCGTTTGGTGACTTAAACTAAGTAAATGCCTCAGGATTAAAATGCAGCTCATCTATTAATTTTTTTTTCTTGGATGCTATGGCAACTTTTCTTCTAATATTAACATATTAGATTAAATCTACCATTTATTGAGTGCCTATATGCCAAGTAATTTACTTATATTTGTTATCACATTTATTCTTACTAACATTGCAATCAGCTAAATAGTCTTATCCCCATTTTACAGATGAGGAAACTGAGGCTTGGAGAGGCTAAATGTCTCGCCCAAGGCCTTGTAGCTAGAAATCCCATTAAACCTGGTCTGCCCAACTGCAAAGCCTTCCAGCTCTGGTCCAGAGTGCCCCTGTAGGCTCCTCATGAGTCCAAGAAATTCTCAAATGCCCCAAATGATTTATTTTCATTAATTTTATCAATAAAAAGAATAACACCTATAGGTCTCACAGGTGGGGTAATGAAGTGAACGGAAGGCTTATGTTATAAGCTTGAAATTTGGAATCACCCCCTCTACACTGAAGGAAAGATTTCAGATTATGAATTAGACGTTTCTCTCAGTACGAGTTTTCCATAGGCGTGTGACCCTGCGGTTGTCCTTTTATTTTGGTGGATTGATTCAACTTTGTGACTGAACCTGACTGAGGAGATTCCTTCCTGGTTCATGACCCTGCTCTCGAAGATGAAGAATCTTTAACCGGTAGACCATGAGTGACAGAATGATATTAGGGTAAGACACAGTAGGCCAAGGATTTGATCCGTATTTTATAAAGCAATTTAATTTATGAATTAAAGTGCAGGTGTTCATTCTGAAAATTGTAACAAGACAGCATTTGAAAAAAAATAAAATAGAAACCATTCCTCCCTGCAAGTTTGTTTCCTTGTGCATACTCCCTATTCCTCACAGCTTGGAGAACCAACCTACTTTGGCCATCGGAGGACAAATTACATAAATATAGAGTAAAAACATGGTTGCCTGTAGGTTTATACTCTCATTCTACCTCACTCCGTTTGAGGCAGCACAAACAGTAATGTGAGGCAGCAGCAGTACCATTTTTCCCAATGGTGACAATCGGCATCTTTGCTGGGCTCCTGGGCTCTGCAGACAATCCTGTGGGGATCAAGCATGTCCTCTCCCAGCAGCTCTAAAGCTGAGAGTCAGTAAGTACCACCGAGAAGTCTTGAACTGGCATTTCTGGAGGATGCATGGGGAGAGTTTCCTATGGCAACAAGAAGGCTATTGGATCCAGAAAGACTGCAGAGGGAAGAGTTTAAATTCTGAGCTCTCAAACAAAACAAAACAAAACAAAAACCTTTAGGAAAGTGCCTTTTCATCCTTTGTTAACTGCAAATAAAGGCGAGAAGGTCACACCCTTCCCAGGCTCCTCCTCGTGGACTTCTTTTTGCCTATAACCAGGGTGGTATTAGGGAAGGGAGACCAAAACTTCTTTTTCCTTAGCTTATATGTAATGTTTGCTCAGGCAATATGAGCAAACACCTTGGAATTCTAATCATTATGTGTTAATCACATTGTTGGTTGACTCTACAGAGACTGTCATATTCACAAAAATAAAATGACAGCTCTCTGGAAATTCTTTCATCATGAGACATCTTGGCCAAGTCACCTTACCCTGAATTTGCAGAGATGAGAATAAAGACCAAGAGGGGTCATTAGTTGAAGAACAAGTCAGCAGCAGAACAGGCTGAGGGCCCAGCCTTCTTTAAAGCAGCGCGTGTAGCCAAGCAATGGGCTCAGCACACGTGCCTCACCCTCCCTCGTAGCCCTCCAGATGCTCTGGTTGTAGCTCACTGCAATGGGCACGTGTCGTTAGCACTGAGAATAGGAGGAGGATGGAACGAGTCCCAGTTGCTGTTGAATCAGTTGCAAATGAGAGTTCAGTTAGGTCCTTAGTTATTAACTATCATTCTTTGAGCATTTATATGCCAAGTATGGCACTTGACACCAAAGTGAAGCAGGGACCATGACATTTCAACAGTTAACTAGCACAGAAGTAAGGAGAGGCATAATCTTGTGTTTTTCCTAAGGGGGTGGTGGTAGTGGTGTCAATAGACAAATGAAGCCATTAGAGAATTATATGGAGCATGTTCTCACAATGCAAAGAAAAGAGTATGGAGGGAGAGCCAAAGGGAAGGCATGTCGGTCTCGTCACAGTGTAGCTGGGCTGAGCACTGAAGGAGATGGACAAAGGTTGGTTCAGGGAGCCATGGAGCCATAGAGAATTGTCACTGTTAAGGGAGAGGGGCAACAGTCTTTAAGGCAAGTGAAGGGCTGGATTAGAAACCAACATGAGAGCAGTAGGATCACGTGCCGTATCAGGCGATGGTGAGGCTGAAGGCGGGTGGGGTGGGGAAATAAAGAGCAATGCACAGGTTCTGAATCAGGTATGAAACGGTGTTTGAAGCCAGTTATCCTGAGCAGCTGCATGTGGCATGAATTAGCATAAAGAACAAGTGAAACCACAGAAATCAGTAAGAAGGCAGCTCTAATAGCCCAGCACTGAGAAGCTTAAAAGTTGAACTAGTGTGGATGCAAGTAGAATGGAGCAACAGACCCCCAAACAGGAGGTAATGCGGAGGGAGAATTAGCAGGGCATGGCAAAGACATGGCTATAGGATTGGAGGAGTGAGATCCTGGCATTTTTGAGCTGGAAGGGCCTTTACTTAGTTCAAGATCCTTATTTTAGGGGGGCGGATGTGGCTCAAATGGTTGGGTGTCCGTCTCCCATATGGAGGGACCCGGGTTCGATCCCTGGGACCTCCTGGTAAAAAAAAAAAAAAAAATCCTTATTTTACAAGTAGGTAATCAAGGGCAGTCAGGTCAGTAAAGAAGTTGTACATAGAGTCATACACTCAGGCCAATGAAGTGCAGTTTGGCCTACATTTTATTTAGAAAATCACATAAAATATATTTTAGGGTTCAGACACAGAAAATTCTGCAATATAATTGGGAGATCAGATGAAACAGAACATTGGGTTTGGACTCATGACTTCTGTGTTCTAATTCCAGGAAACTTGGCTCCTGTAAGACTCCAGATGCTCGGAGATCTCAGACTTAGCAGTGGGGCGACTATGGACTGACTGGACCAGGCCATCAAAAGGTCCTCGCAAAACCTGGTGGACAGAGAGCTGGGGGGATCCTGGAGCTACAGCCCTGTTCCCAGGGCCCCCAAGATCCAGGAACTATCAGGCTAGCTTGAGTGGCCATTCTGTCCTGGGTCAGATCTACATCAGCTCCACATGCCGTGACGACCTGTGACGCTTCAGCCAGCACCGTCTCTCCACACCATACTTTGTCACACACACACACACACGCAGAAAATTAGGAGCCTTTCCCATGGACTAGGAATGTATTTCATTTAGCTGCATTTAAAGTATAGCGTTGGAATTTGTGCTCCACAAATCTGCCAAATACTATAAATATGCATGAAGTCGCTGTGGCCTCCTACACCCATGGAGAGGCCAGTGTTTGGATGGATAACAGACAGGGAGAATTTTAAGTACATCCTGTTCCACTAAAGCTTATTCCCCCCCCATTCTGCCCTCCCTCTTTCTTGTGCTCTCTCCTGCTCTTCACCCCTCCCTGCTCCCAGCAGAAAATAATTGCTGTGAGGGCTGAGCCTAGGTTGAGCCGAACATTTCTTCTTTCTTTTTGTTTGGAGTGTTGCCAAACCTTAAAACCGTAAGGGAATACAGCCCTCCCCCCACTCACACACACAGCTCTCCTCCGGGATCGAGACCAACTGCCCAAAACCCCAGCAAACAGGAAACTATCCCAGAGCTGTGGGGTTCCTGAGCCAGGAAATTGGTCTTTGCTACTCTGGCCACCTTCCCTGCAGGTTCTTCCTGGACATTCAACACAGTTAAAAATAGTAACCAGCAAAACCAGAAGAAAAGATGATTTCATTGTCTAACCACTGCAACTAGTGGCCTGATTTGGGTGGTGGCAGATGTTGCTAATCCTCTGCCTTGGCACCTTGAGAATTCTCTTCGGGTCAAAGCTGGTCCCTCCAGCAGGGTTTCCACACCCTGGTGGTTCCCGAGGAGCCAGCCCAGCTAGGGAGGGCGGTGAGTCAGACAGGGCTGGCTGACCGCACACACGCACACGTGCACACAGGCGTGCTCACACGTGCACACACATGCACACTGCGGGCGAGGCAGGCGGAAAGCCAAGATGTCCCCTGGGCCCAGCTGTGTGCAGTGCAGGCAGCACATGTCTGTCCCGGCCTGCGGAGCTGGGGCTGGGGGTGAGACGTCTCTGCCGCCTGCCCAGCCTCTCCTGCCGTGGTCTGGAGCCCCTGCATCCTCACCTGGCTGTGGCAGGCACAGGAACTGGTACCGTACACTCAATTCTACTCTTAGCACAGGGCGCTATTGGAGCAGCAGCTTCCAAGGCCAAAAGACTTCCAAGGCCAGGAGAAGAGAAAAATATTTTGAGAAGATACACGAGGGTCAGCAGCAGTTAATCTTGAGGAATAAAGAAAAAATCCATTTTTATCACTGAAGGCCCCCACTGCATGCTCTGCCATGCAGATTTAAATCCTCCAAAGCAGAAGATAAGTTCACTGCGATGAAAAGGTCTGCAGGCGCCAATGCAGGGCACACGGTCCCTGCTTTGCTACTCAATCCATCAGGCTAATGGGTTTAAAAATAACTCCTCACCACCCAAAGTGTTGTGAGAATACAGAAGACACGTAAGATCTGTCTACTATCTTTGAGTACCTTATAGTTTGGTTAAGGAGAAACTCAGCTGAAGCAAAGTGGGAACAAAACAAACGAAGCATTCAACCAGTAAGTGCTGAGCTCTGGGGAATGCAGCAGTGAAAATCAACAACAACCAACAAACGTAAACAAATGCCATGTTCTAACAGGGACGGGGAAGACAGGTAGTAAGTAGGCTATAGAGTGTGTCGGATAGTATAAATGCTAAGAAGAAAACTACAGCAGGGGAGGGGAATAGAAAGTGTTGGGGATTAAAATTGAGGTTGCAGTTTTAGATAAGGAGACCAGAAAGCTCTTACCAGGAAGGGGACATTTGAGTAAAAACATGAAAGCACTGAAACTGCATGGTCCAAACTGGACACATACTGTAGTAGAGTTGTGGACCAGAGAATAGGCAGAGGAAACGTATGCAGGGGGTGGGCTAAACCTTTGGAGGTAAGCAAAGCTTTCTCTAGTTGGAAGAAGGAAGGAGAGAGACACACTTGAAATCACCCTGACGTTCTCTGCACAGCAAAAAATACTTTCTTTTCTCTGTGTTCCCTACGTTATACACGTCAAAGAAAACAACCACGTTGCCTGCGTAGACCCTTTTCTAGGCACAGCAGCGTCAGAACTATACCGAGGGTGTCCAGATGCCCCATCGCCGCCCGGGGCCTGGGAAGCAGAGCCGAGGGAGGGGCGCCCCTTGCTTAGGGGGGTGGCGGGGGTAGAAGAGCAGGGGCTCAGCAGTCAGCCAGAGGGACACAGGCTCAGTGTAGCTCTGCCTTCCTACCCTTGTGCCTGGGCATGCGACTTAACTTCTCTGCGCCTTAGTTTGCTCATCGCTAAATTGGAAATACTGCCTTTTTCTGTCTTTCTTTGACAACCCTGTCATATATTAAGTGCTCAACAGGTCATACCCATTATTATCATTGTCATGATGTCACATAATTATGTGGAATAAAACGATGGTCGTGCAATGACCAAGTCAGGGTGGAGTCTTGCCTGAGGGCTGCTAACGCCAGCCAGACCCATAGATCACTGCAGAGCTCTCAGCCGTTGGTGAGTGGGCAAATGGGGGACAAGCGATGCACCCTTGCCCCCCAGATGCTGGAGGTGTGGGTGGAGGCACGCTCGCACCCTCCTTCCTGAACGTGCAGGGTCGTCAGCAGCGAGGTTGATAACAGCCTGCCAGCCCATCCCCAGCACGGCAGGCAGGACAGCCCCCTGGGCTCTGCTCTCCACGTGCATTCTCTCTTCCCCTCTTACTTATCTTGAGAGTTCAGCCATGTGAGCGCTCAACAGCCATATGATGAAAAGCTTGATAAACTTGACTCTGACACCGTGAGACGCTGCAGGCATTTGAAACTGGCCTGAATGAAGCCTGAGGGAATCTGTTGCAAGTGAGCCTTGAGGGTCGGCAGCCTGGGGAACGAGCACGGAGCCGAGAGAGCAGAGGGCTTTAGAGGACGAGCAGAGGGCGGGGTGTGACAGAGGCCGGCACACTGGGCGTGCGAAGACCAGGACCTGCCGCGGCTTCTGGGGCCTTGCAGCCGCTTTGCCCACGGGGCGCTCACCCCTGAGCTCCTCTCCCCGCCCTGTCCTGCGCAGGCCCCTCCACCTGTTCTGGGTTTTACCTTGCGATGGTGACCCGGGCTTCTCTTGTTCCCTAGTTGTAATAGACAGGAATTCAGATACTCACTGATTCATTGGCCAACAAGGCAGTTACTAGGATTTCTTACCCCTTAATTTATTTTTAAATTTTATTCAACATATCACATGCTAGGAACTGTACTTGACGTGCATTATCTTGTCTTATTCTCATAAAAACTTTAAGAAGCACGTACTCTTATTAGGTTTGATTTGCAGATAAGGAAGTTGAGACTTAGAGAAGTGATGTAATATGCTCAGGGCTCGCAGTTAGTCAATAATAGTAGGGCCAAAATTCAAACTTGGTCTCCGTCTAACACCTCCAAGGCCTGTGTGCTTCGAATACGGCAATGTGCTGCCTCGGCATGGCTCCCCTTTCGGCTTGTTTATGTCTGTAAAAGTGGGTTTCTAGAGATAGGAGACGTATGGTTTTTTTGGGGGGAGGGGACAGTGGGAGAGTGACCTAGTTATAGTACATTAATATTATAATTGGCACATTTTCACAATCTCCCATTCACTTATAAATGTATTTCATTCAATGAAAATAGTACAGCACCAACCATGCTCAAGCATCGTTTGTAATTGGTGGGGATTCAGAGGCAAAAGACCATCCCTAATCCCAAGATGTTGCCGAGTGCGTGGGCACTGGCCTTTCCTTGGGGTGAGGGCGGCGTGTACACAGGCTGTGGGAGCTCCTAGGAGGGGCACCCAGCCCGCCCTGGGGCAGAGGGCGGCGCCCAGGCTGAGTGGTGAAGACAGGCCAGGCAAAGACAGCAGGCGGGGACAGGGCATTCCTGGGGCAGACCCGCCGCGGCTGGGAGGCTCAGGGCACGCAGAGCTCAGGAGGTGGGGACAGGGGCATGCGTGTGGGGGACAGGTAGGACGGAGAGGTGCTGGGGGCCTGCATCCTGACAGCAGGGGCGCCACAGCTTTCCGTAGGGGAGGCACGGGGTAGCTTAGAAAGCGGCTCTGTGCACAGTGACAGAGAATTAGGACACGGCACCTGGAGCTGGGGAGTCGGACGGGAGGCGATTGTGGAGAACAGGCGAGTGACCAGGGACGAGGGTGAAGGAGTTTTCTCCTTTGGGTGTCAACCTCCAGTCCGAATCCGAAGACACATATTATGCCTTTGTTCTACTTGAATTCAAATTGTTGTTTCTATCTTTCTTGTATCTAATGTTTAACTAATATAAGTCTACAAACACTATGGAGCACCGATTTATGTGGCAGGTATTGTTCAAAGGTTTGGCCTATGTCACCTCATTTAATCACCTATCAACCTTCTGGGATAGATTTTTTTTTTTAAAACAATCTATTGAAGTATATCATTCATACTGGAACATATATAAACTGTAAGTGTTCAGTAAACATTGTGAACTTACAAAACAAACATGCATAGCATCCTACAGGGCTCCCACACATCCCCCCCCCCC